>PVKA01021137.1:23368-39225 GCA_004027165.1 Ctenomys sociabilis | reverse complement strand
TCTCCCGAGTGCTGGGATTACAGGCGTGCGCCACCATGCCCGGCTTGTAATATATTTTAAAAGGTAAAAAAGCTGCCTACTGCTACTCTATATACCAGGGGAAAGTGTATTAATATGGGCCTAAGATTAATTAAATAATTACTGAATGAGCTTACTGAATCAACAAGATACTGACCAAGAAAAAAAAGCTGTTTCTCTCCTAGGTTTCCACTTTAGTTGGTGCATGTGTTGCCTGAACAGTTAAAAGCTGAGAAACTCGAAGGTGATGTAGGAAGCCACACATCAATCACAAAGAAATGAAACCAGGCACTTTGTGTTTTAGTCCTTGATTCCCACTGTTCTAGCCAACACCCACAGCACACTTCAAGGCCCATTGCTCAGTAATTAGACGTTGCCTCCTGATACTTTTTCTTTCCTTAAGACAGTACAGTCTTATACACAAAATGTGTATAAAGTAATGTTCAGTGATTTACAAGACAAAATTAGATAAAAATTAGTTTTGTTTATTTCAATTTCCCCCCTTGTTTACCACCCCACCTTTGGGGTGCTTCAGCTTAAAGCAACTAAACAGGTCTTTGAAAGCTTCCTTGCAGGGGCAGAGAACATATAAAGTCCCCAACTTACAAAGAAGCTCTGTTCCGGGAGAATGTTAATAAACTGGATCAGTTCATGAGGTCAACAAAGTCTTACACCCCTCTGACATAGGTATACAGTGTAAAATACAGAAAATCCAAATGTGAGATCTGTCCAGAGCTATGAAAGTTTATAATTCAAATGTCTGTGAGGTGGGAACTTACGGTAGCTGAACAGCAAAGCATGTGCCTAGCATGCCTTACTTCAATCCCCAGCTATACACAACATTAGGATAATCTACTCTCTGTCCTGAACAACCACAAAGGTGACTCCTGGTTCCTAGACATTGTAGTTTCACAGGCTTCTATTCTAGATGCTGGCAAACTATCCTACCAGTTCTTGTAAATATTTTCAATTACGTGAACCAGTCATTTAATACTAACTGAATCAAAAGGAATATTAAGAAATATTACAAGCCGGGCGTGGTGGTGCACGCCTGTAATCCCAGCACTCGGGAGGCTGAGGCAGGAGGATTGGTATGAGTTCGAGACCAGCCTGAGCTACAAAGTGAGCTTAAGGCCAGCCTGAACTGCATAGTGAGACCCTGTCTCAAAAAAAAAAAAGGACAAAAAAAAAGAAATATTACATATATATTAGTTGTCTATGGTCTATACCACTGAAAATTCCAGAAGTCAAACATAAATCCTATAAAAATTATTATGAATATTGCTGGGCATGGTGGCGCATGCCTATAATCCCAGCACTCGGGCGGCTGAGGCAGGAGGATTGTTGTGAATTCGAGACCAGCCTGAGCTACAAAGTGAGCTGAAGGCCAGCCTGAACTGCATAGTGAGACCCTGTCTCAAAAAGACAAAAAAGGCCAGGGAGATGGCTCAGTGGAATAAGCACTTCCCTGGCAAGTGCAAGGGTAAAGAAAAAAAAAAAAAAAAAAAAAATTATTAATATTATAAGTAGGGTTTCCTCATGAAACTGCATCAATGAGCAAACCTATTAATTCTATACTAACACTTGAGGTATTGCTCAGTGGTAAAGCACTGGCCTAGCACAGTTGATGTCCTGGGTTTGACCCCCACCCCTAAAGAGTATACAAAAAAAAAAAAAACACCCTATGCTCCTCAAATTATAATCTGTTTTAAGGTCACAGCCTGGATGGGAAAAAAATATTCAAAATAAAAAACAAATACACACTCAGTAAAATTCTGCCTTTGGAATTTTACCTATTATACATTACTATCATTATATAGAAATTATTAAAAGAAAACTAAGGCTAAGGGTGTAGCTCAGTGGTAGAGTGCTTGCTGACAAGCATGAAGCCATCAAAACACTTAAAGAAAAAAACTTTTTGGTTTTTAAACTCATTTTATGTTTAATTAGAAAACTCAAATATCAAGTAGGAAAAAATTCACATTTTACCTTAACAGCAGCTCCTCTGTCTTCAAAGTGAACAAATGCATAATCTTTCAACTTCTTTACTCTTTCCAGTTTTCCAAATTCAGAAAACGACTTTTCCAGTATTTCTTCTGTCACTGTAGTAGCCAAGTTTCTCACAAATAAAACTTTCACCTAACAGGGATAAATACAAAAAACTGGCATTAGCTCACTCACTTTACCTAACGTTATCCTTTAAAGCATTTCTTCCTGTAATCTGAACAATTAATTTGTAGACAATATACAATACAACAGCCATTGCTGAATTCCTATCATTTAGTTCGGTCAGTTTTTTTTATCATTTTATGTTCTCCTTTAAAAAAATTAGAAAAAAAATAAAAATAAAAACATTAGAAATGATACAGAATCTCACTGAACAAAGTGTATTTGACAACAGCTGTTGTATTACGTTAATGTTATCTTCAAATTAGTTATTTAGATTAACATATAAGCGTGCAAAACTGGTAAGAAAATGTTTTAAGAATTAAAAAGAAAAAAACAAGTATTAACTGTTTCTTTCAGTAAACCATTAGATACCAGGAGTACAATTATCCCAGCTACCCTGTATATCTTTTTCCTTCTATCTTTCATCCTTTCCTCATCCCACTTTTTTCCTTTCCTTTGAACAGATTTTTCCTTTTCATAGTATCTACTGTACCTAGTGAGACAATTCGATACTTGCACATGTAGGTCTGATTTATTGCACTTACAAGTATGGCCTCTAGCTGTACTGATTTACCTATAAAAGCCTTGAGTTTATCTTTTTTATAACTGAGTAATACTCTATTGTGTAAAAATACCATATCTTTTTTCTCCATTCTTCAGACGATGAGACACCTGGGTTGTATTCAAGATTCAGCTGTGACAAATTGTTCTGCTATGAACGTTGTGTGCACATATATAACGTGTGGGGTTTTTTGCTGTTTTTTTATTATCTTTAAAAAATAAAATATAATTAAATGATATTTAAAAAATAAAATATTTCTTCCTAGCTGGGCATGGGAGTGCACCCCTGTAATCCTAGCATTTGGGAGGCTGAGGCAGGAGGAGAAAGCCAGCCTGTGGGGCCAAAGAAATAGCTCTATGAAGAAATAGCTCTTGCCTAGTCAGGTCTAAGTGCCTGACTAGGCAAGCGCAAGGACCCAGGTTCGATCCCAGGGCATACAGAGCCAGCCATCAAGTCCAGGCATGGTGGCCCAGGCCTGGAATTCCAGTGCTGGGGAGGCTCAAACTGGAGGATCACTATGAGTCTATCGTGTGCAGTGAGACTCTGTATCAAATACATAAAATTAAAGAAACTAAACAATGCCAGCCTGTGTTACACAGTGAGTTGAAAGCTACCTTGGACTACAGAGTGAGGTCCTATCTCAAAATAAATCAAAATAAATAAGTAAAATATTTCTTCTATCTTCATTGCATAACTTTTTTCTCTAGAAAATCAAGTGTTAAAAGCACTGTCATTGAAAGTATGAAAAATTGCCACAAAATTACTATTTTATATCAACTACTGATTCCTTCCTTCTCTTACATTTAAAGCACTAAATAATGTAAACAGAACTTTCAATGAACCAGCACACAATTATTACTAAGTTAACTAACAAAACTAACATGGTTCTCCTCAAAATAATTTTTTTTGTTTTCTCCACTAAAACTAGAAATTTTCTAAAGTGCATATGAAAAATAAGAAAAGTCTGGAGAAAAATAAGAGCACAATCTGGACAATGACAAACCAGAGTATTTAAATAATTAAATAAGAGTGGTATTAGCAGGGCATGGTAGCGCACACCTGTAACCTCTTAACACTTTCAGAGGCTGGGGAGGGTCACAAATCCTAGCCTACCCTGGGTAACTCAGCATCAAAATAAAAATGTAAAGGAAGGTATAGGCCCTAGGTGCAATTCCCACACCAGGGAGTGGGAGATGGACAGAGTTCATCAGAAAAAGTAAAAGCTGGTCCTTACCCCATGAGGACCATTCCAAGATAAACTCCAAATACAGTAAAACTGTAAAGGACAGGGAGACTGTGAAAGTATTAGAAAACAAAAATGGATTCTTTTACAGCTAGCTCATTGGAATAAAACGGCCTTGTGATTTAAAATCTAGAAATCATTTAAGAGTGATACACTCAGCTACTAAAAATAGTTACATGGAAAACAGTACCATGAGCAAAGTCAAAACAAATAATGTTTTTGAAAATTTGAAACAAATATTACAAAGAGAATACTTTTCATTTCCTTTGTATCAGAGCTCCAGAAAATAAGAAAAAAAAAAAAAAATCAACAATTGAGTAAAGCATCAGTAAAGTCAGCCAGTGTGGGTACACAGACCTAAAACCACAGGACTGTGGGACTGAAGAAGAAGGAATTCATGTCTGAGCCTAGCCTGGGCAACTCAGCAACAAGTGAAATTTAGGAATTCACAGTTCACACAAAGAAACCCACATAGCCCTCCAAACATAGTAAAAGCTCAAATTAATCCATAATGAGAACCAAATCATTAACAATAATGGACATAAAATTTGTTATTAGATGACAAAAAAGTTTGACATACTCTATTTTGCCAGGGTAAGGAAAACCTCCTATAGAAAGGAGAGTAGAAACATTTTAACAACTGTAGGTAAATATTTCCTTTTGCCCACAATTCTACCCCTAAGAATCTTTTCTAAAAATATATTCAATGTCTCTAATAAAAACTTAGGTAACTAAATGTCCACCTAGCCAAATATACTATGGTATGTATATCTACTGAATGAAGCGTATGTACCCATAAAAATGAGAAAGAGTACTATGAGGCATAAAGATTTCCAGAATATACTGTTGGTAAGGCAAGACATGGTTTTTCCCATTATTTATAACTCCAAAACAGAGATACAACTGATAGTTAAAGGGATTAGCAACCACTGTCCCACAGTTTAACTTGCAGCATCTTAATTTAATTACATATTAAAAAGTGGAGTATTTCCTCAAAGCTGATTAAAGTAGTGAATAAAGCAAATACAGATCAAGGAATAAAGGAGACTACCAGCATCCATTCATAAGAGATATAAGCAAAAAACTCAAAAAGTTCATTTGCCAAAAAATTGCCCAAGGAAACACCAAAACGATAGACTACTGACACTGGATGCCTAACAGTGGACAAGAGGGATAGGGCAGATGTGCGGATAAGGGAAAAAACGGGACTTTTTCCTTATGCTTTTCTATATAATTTCTGAACTAGGGAAACAGGTCACCCTTTCAAGCAAGAAATTAACACCTCCACTGAACAAATTGTTGCCTCGGATAAAAGGCTTGATGAATGGGACAGGATTCCCTCTACTCCTCCTCCCCCTTTATTTTTCTTATGTTACAAAACTGAAATCTAGCCTCTACATTAGACAGGTCCCTCCTAGTCTATTACACTTTTTAAAAATAATTTTTTGGTGATGTTGGAATTCAAACCAAAGGTCTCATACATTCTAGGCAAGTACTCTACCACAACTCAATCAAGCCTCAAACCTTTTCTAACTGAACACTGATTTTTTTTTTTTTTCTGTGAAGAAACTGCAATGTTCTATAAAAATTACTTATTTAGAGCCGGGCATGGTGGCGCATGCCTGTAATCCCAGCACTCGGGAGGCTGAGGCAGGAGGATTATTGTGAGTTTGAGACCAGCCTGAGCTACAAAGTGAGCTTAAGGTCAGCCTGAACTGCATAGTGAGACCCTGTCTCTAAAGACAAAAAAAAAAAAAAAAAAAAAAAAAAATTACTTATTTAGAGCCTGCCTGGCAAACACAAAAACACAGGGCGATCTCCAGTACCAGATGCTGTGCTGGCCACCAAACCAGATGCTGGTGACACACGCCTGTAATTCCAGCACTGGGGAGGCTCAAAACAGGAAGATCACTACGAGTCCAAGCTGAGTAGTAAGACCCTCTACCAAATACATTAAAACAAACAAAAACAAAACCAAGGAGTCAATATTATTCAAACCAAGTTTTTAGCAGCCTTCTTTATATTTTAAAATTGCTGATTTAGAAAGAATGGTTAAAAGAATAAAATTTTAAGGTTTTCTGATCAAAAAAGATTTAGAATTGGCTGCTACCTGAAAGGTTACTAGGTATGTCAAAAATGGTTGATAAGCAAACGACTAGCATGATTCCTCCCTTATGATGTACACTATATCTTTGGTGCTATTTTTAGCTATTAGTACCAGAACAGGCTAAGCAAGCTATCTTATATCTGAGCTACCCCAACCTTCCTATTAAATCAGCACACTTGCAATAAGTAATTTTATATAGCATATTACAGTTTCTTCAAAGAAAAAAGATCCATGTTTGGTTATAAAAGAAAGATTTGGCATGTAACTCAGTGGCAATGGAACATATGCCTAGCATGTATAGAAAAAAGCAGCACAGGCTACACTTTGTTTCTATAAGGAGAGTCAAAGCTGTAATGGATCTTAAGAGACATATCCACTCCAATAAAACAATCCCAAGGTTTAGTTTTTTGACCCAAGCTGTAATTGTATTGACAAGAAATAACTGAGAAGAAAATAACCTAATAGAAAAAGAAAAAAACAGGTCTAGATGATTTCCAATCCTTTCCTTACAGACACATCTACTCAAGGAATATAACACAAAAGACATTAGGCAACATTTCTGAGCTTCAGTGGTTCATTCTCAATGGATCTTCTCTGCTTAATGCAAAAATGTCTTTACCTACAAAACTTTACATCATGTAGTACTATATAAGCCAGAGTTCTCCAAACTAGTCACAGTTGTGATCTGCTTCCTTAAAATCTTGAATAAAAACTTGAAATAAAGAATTTTCATTGCTCAACATGATGGCACATGCCTATAATCCCAGTACTCAGGAGAATGAGGCAGGAGAATAACTTCAAGGGCAGCCTAGACTAGCTACTTAGTGAAAACCTGTCTCAAAAAGTAAATAAAAACTTCACCTATGAAGAATCTAACCAGCCATCCACAGAGCAACAGCCTTCCAGAGAAGGGAAGAGGCACACCAAAATGATCACAAATCTACTGCAAGCAGCAGAGATGAAACTCGTATGTTCCTTCAAGCCAAGGAGTCACCTAAAGGAAAGCTTGAGAACCAGGACACATAGCACCACCTCTTACCCAATGGTGAAAGGCAAGGGCTGAGGAGAAAACCAAAGGCCTTCTAATAGGATCCATCATGCATATTTTGCCACTAGTAAATGACAGCAAATATGACATCCTTTGCCTTTCTTCACGAGCACAACACTTTAAAGGAAGTTAATCATAGAAAGAAAAAGAAAGGAGAGAAGGGAACATCTAAACAAGAAAAATTGGTATAAATCTAAAAAATATGTAACTCACAGTCATGTAATGAAAGTCATAGTATGTCAAGGATTCCTTTTCATAACCTCTGTATCCCTCAGTGTTCCTAGCACTAAACAAATACACAGTATGTATGAAATACTTAATTGAAAGGATTTAATTTCTGTCCCTTTAGCACATTTAATCTGTAGAAAAACAGGCAGTTAATGGAGGATTAATGTCTAGACACTACGACTACATTCCAGTGTTAAATCAGCTTCTTATATAACAAAGTCAAGAGCTACAATTGGTATTATAAACATAGAAAAGTCTGAACGTTAATCTGAATATAAAATTGAAGTAAAAACTACCCCCACTCCAAGGAACTGCATTTACCTTAGCCATGACTTCTGGATCTGGTTCTTCCACAGGGTCAGCCCATTCAACTGTAACTACATTTCCCCATACTTTTACTTTTCCACTCATCAGCCGACGTCTGGCTTGTGCTGCTGACTTGTGATCCTCATATTCAAGGAAGCAGAACCCCCGATTCTTCTTTTTGTCATCGGGTTGATGATACAGAATAACGTCCACCAAACCCTCTGTTAAACCAACAGCCAGATATATAAGCCAAAAGCATCCACCACACATCTAGTGATCAGGCAGACCTAAATCCACTTGCCAATAATAAAAAAAAAAAAATTGAGAAAGCCTCAAAATGAGTCACTAATTACTTAGTAGAGAGTCAGATCAGCATAATTAGATACAGGGTCTGGGACAGTATTATATGATCCCTATTAATTTTAGGTCCTAAAGGTACAGCCATATACAACACAACTACTGTTATTTGTCACTTAACATCCTACAATGTTTTAAAGTATCTGATATAAAGTGACCTCCTAAGTTTCTTGCGATGGGAGGGGGTTGTTTCACAATATAATTCAGGCTGGCCTTAAACTTATTATGTAGCCCAGACTGGCCTTGAACTCTCGGCAATCCTCTGGTCTCAGCCTCCCAAGAGCTGGGATTACAGACGTGCACTACATGCCCAGCAACCTCTTAATTTTTAAAAACACCATCAAGAACCTTCAGAACCAAATTATTAACAAAATTCCAAGAACTAACTTTCAACAACTAATCAAGGCCAAATAACCTTCTTTATTTAAACTAACTTAGAAGTTACAGGTTTTTTGTAATACTGAGGACTGAACCCGGTTCACATGCTAGGCAAGCACTCTTCTACTAACCTACATCTCCAGCCCTACCTCTACGTTTTAAATACTATCCACTTTATTAAAATTTTGAGACAGGGTCTCACTATGTAATTCAGGGTGGCCTTGAACTCATTACATAGCCAGGCTGACCTCAAACTCATGCCAATTCTCCTGCCTCTGCCCCCAAGTGTTGAGAATACAGAGGCCTGAGCCATCATGCCCAGCTATCTATTCTCTTATAAATGCTTTGATTCAATGCTTAGCCCAGACTTACCTAAATTCACCCAAGTGTCTGCTTGCTTAAAATGCCCTCCTGGGGGGCATTTGTCTTGGACAAATTTAACATGTCCCAAACAGCACCACTTTGCCAAAAACCTATCTTCCTTATCCAGTAATACCACCCAACATACTCTTGAGCCAGAAACTAATGAGGCATTCTTGATCTCCTCCCTTACCTTCTCTTTTCCTATACAGTTTCAAACCCATTCACTTCGTTCCACCTCTCGTTACTACCATCATCCAGTCAGCTATCTGAAATGTGACACGCTCGCCTAGCTGATCAATTTCCATCCTTGACCACACACACCTGCAAGCCCTCAGCCACATAGCAGTAGGAATACTCTGTAACTATGAAACAGAAATCATTCCTTGCTTAAGGCCTTCAAATACCTTAAGCCTTTCTACTTTATATAAATCTCCTGATTTTCCTTTTAACAACAGCCTTCTCTGTTACTTTCATATACAGAATTATTCCTTGCCCTGCAGACTCAGCTGTTATGTGTTGCTCTCTTGGAATGCACTTCCTTTTGCTTTTCATATACTGTATCCTCTCCATTCTCCAAGTCTTGAAATGACATCTTAGAAAAATTTTCCATAACCATAGAAAGAGGGACAGCAGCTATTCTCTAGCTAAATATTCTGTACTGCTATCTTCCTAGCATTTAATCACAATGTGTACATATTTCTTTAAAATCTGGGACCTTAATTCTTTTCCCAAAATGTACTCTTTGAGGGCAAGGACTAGATATGCCAGGACATAGCACAATGCCAGCACTGAGCAAGTCTTTCAATAAACACCTGCTAAAGGAATGAGAAAATGGACATGAAGCCAGAAAGAAGTTGGTAAAGAAATAAAAAATGACGGTTAAATAACTGTTCCAGTGGGTTATCTGAGCAACACAAGGGGCAGAGGCAGTTATAAACTGGGATAGAAAAATCAAGATTTTTAGATGGGCAGAATTTCTAGTGTCAAGATCCAGAATGTGACCTGGAGATGGCAGAGCCGCAGTAAAGGACTAGAGACGAGAGGGGTCACAGAACTAGGAGTCTAGGGCTCTGGACGGGTCATCTAGATAGATGTCAAAGATATTAAGAATAAGTCAGTTTAGGGCAGGAGAAGAATGTAAGTCTGAAACAATCTTCAGACTAAAGAAATGCTTAAATCAGAAGAGAGATCAATGAAAGCTTTAAAGAAAGAACATTACATCTGGATGACAAAAAATATAACGGAATATTATTTTAACCATAAGAGCCAGTGCTCTAAAAGTGTTAACAAATCAAACCTAGCGTTAGTCAATCTTAAAAGACACTTAAAAACTGTATTGGACAGCACTTGGGAGGCTGAGGCAGAAGGGTCGCTACAAGTTCAAGGCCAGCTTGGGTTACAAAGTGAGTTGAAGGCTAACCTGAACTGCATAATGAAACACTGTCTCAAACAGGAAAAAAAAAATGCAATAGAGACAAACATGCTAGCAAACCCCTATAATCCCAGCTATTCAGGAGGATTACCAAATTCAGATTCAGCCTGGGCAATACAAGATCCAGACTCAAATCAGAAAGAAGAGCTGAGGATATAGCTCACAAGTGGCACTAGCCCTTACCTAGCATGCATGAGGTTGTAGATACTAAATACCACACACACAAAAAACAGGAAAAAAAATTGTGTAATAAATGAAAATAAGTTCTATAAAATTGCTCAGTTATACACTAATGTACGCATATCTGTAATATAAAGTATACTTGCTTGGTAGTGGCATACGCTTGTAATCCTACCACTTGAGAGGCTGAGGCAGGAGGATCACTTTAAGTTTGAGGCCAGCATGGGCTACAAGGGCAGCCTGAACTCCACAGCAAGACGCTGCTGTCTCAAGAAAAGATCTAAACAGTCAATATAAAAGGAGGAGTAAGAACTTTCACTTGGCCCTGAAGTGAGAAAGGGGGGGTATTCATTCACCAAGGGACACAGACCAAAGGCTCTGACAAAAGCCAAGAGCCAAGTGAAAGCGACATTCCAAGAAACCAAGGATATGAGGGAGTTTATTTAAACCACTATACACCCAAAAGAAAACATTTATATGTAAAAGACTTGAATTCTTAACACATTACCTCATTTTCTGCATTTAAAAATTTATAAATAATACAACAGATTTCCCAAAAACTAAATTCTAAATCCCTTTTTGTTTTACCTGTGACTTTACTGAATTCTTCCAGAATGTTTTCCTTAGTCTTATTCTTCGGGATGGATCCAACGAAAAGTCTGTTGTTTGCCACCGAAATACACACTCCAAGGTGTTTCCCAGGGCGAATTTCATAGCTGTCACACTGCAAGGAAGGAAATAACCAGAGACCCCAAAGCCACCCCAAACTAAGGACAAGTGATCTAACCAGAAAGATTTCACAACTTAAGGCCAAACACTCATTGCTTCATGAACTTGCTGACTCACTTGTCTTCTATAATACAAATTATATTTTAAACTTCATTATTATGATCTCTTGTTTTAGACTGGTTTTGTTAACCTCTATTGCTTCACATAAAAAGTACTCAAAATAATCATTTTATTTTTTAAAATGTCTCATTTCATACTTCAACTTTATCCGAAAAATTCTCCTTTAAAGAATTTTAAAATAACTACCTGAGACTGATCATTCAGCAACCTTAAGGGTGAATATAAGGGGCCAGGGAGATGGCTCAGTGGAATAAGTGCTTCCCTGGCAAGTGCAAGGGCCTGAGTTCAATCTCCAGTTCAACCAAAAAAAAAACAAAAAAAAAACAAAAAAGGTGAATTCAATATAAATAAGCCATAGTAGGCTGGGGAGATGGCTCAGTGGAATAAGTGTTTTCCTGCCAAGCCCAAGGGCCTGAGTTTGATGCCCGGTTCTGCCAAAAAAAAAAAAAGAAAGAAAGAAAATAAGCCACTGTCAAAACAATACATAAAGAGAAGCAGCTGTGTTTTATCAAAATGCAAAGGAAATTTATCACTCACTCATTAGTTTGCAAAAAAAAAAAATAGTAATCTTAAAATAGTTGTCCATAGTCCATCAAACAATAAATAAAGCTGTGGACATTTCTTAGCATCAAATAAACAAGTTTGAAAAAAAATCCTAAATCATAATAAAAATTCATTCAAGGTAGGAGGGGAGCTAGTTCAGAGTTCACTACAGAGACCAAAAGATTTAAAAGTGATGAGGGAGGCTACCTGTTCTAGAAGGGCTGGGACAAGACTAAGCCAAAAGATGTCTGGCAAGCGTGTAATAATGGCACTGAGATAATCTTAATATCAAAACTTGCAGTTTTGTCACTAATATTGTTATAAAGTAAGTACAAAATGGTAAAAGGTCCTATATAGAAAGAAACTACCAGCCGGGCGTGGTGGCACATGCCTATAATCCCAGCACTTGGGAGGCTGAGGCAGGAGGATTGTTGTGAGTTCGAGACCAGCTTGAGCTACAAAGTGAGCTTAAGGCCAGCCTGAACTGCATAGTGAGACCCTGTCTCAAAAAGACATAAAAAAAAAAAAAAAAAAAGAAAGAAAGAAACTACCAGAGGGTGGATTATAAAATACAAAAAGAGGAAAAAGGAAAAAGGACTTCGAAAAAAAAAATCAATCAATCATATGACTACTTTGTAACAAAAACAAAACCATTTCCTGAACAGTCCTGGAAGTCTCTAACATCCAGTTATCTTCCGAATCCATCTCAGCTCTCATAATTTAGTCAATCCGTTTTTTGTTTTTTTTTTTTTCCTCATGTATTTGGTATAGGGTCTCACTGTGACAGCTCAGACTTTTAGTGATCCTCCTGTTTTCAGCTTCCCCAGCACTGGGATTAGGCTCAGGGCACCAGAGGTGGGGCTGGCATGGAATGTGGTGTCAGGATGGAACTCAGTCCCTGTGCTTGCCTAAGCAAGTGCTTAGTCCACTGAGCTATCTTGCCGGCCCTAATCCAATGTTTTAAAAATAAGAATTGACATCATTTTTAATCTAAAAACAAAAGAAAAAGGTACAGAGATGTTAAATACTTTAATAAAACTTTATATGAGCCAAACCTCCTGGGGGCATACACCTGTAATCCCAGCACTAGGGAGGTTGAGGCAGGAGGATCGTTGTGAACTTGGACTACAAAGTGAGCTCAAGGACAGCCTGAACTGCACAGCAAGACCCTGTCTTACAAAGACAAAACAAAACAAAAACAAAGAAAACCTTTATATGAAACTTTCAACATTGGATAACTTCTTAGTATATTTTTGAGAGGGCTTTTTAAAATCAGTATTGGAAAAAAAAAATCAGTATTGGGAGATGAGCCCAGGGCCTCTGTCTTGAGCCACATCTCCAGGCCCTTGTAGTAAAATTTTTTAATTTTGAGACAGGGTCTACTAAATCAGTATTTCCCAGGCTTAAACTTCCAATCCTCCTGCCTCACCCTCCCACAGTGCTGGATTACAAATGTACACCATCACACCTGGCTTCTTTTTTACTTTCACAGACAAAAATAAAGCAAAGATCACGTATCAACTCAGGTCAATGTAAAAGCACTTGAGAGCTGGGGATACAGCTCAGCAGCAGTGCTGGCAAGTACAAGGTCCCGAGTTTGATTCCCAATATACATACATACATACATACATACATACATACATACATACATACATACATACATACGGGGCTGGGGAGATGCCTCAGTAGAATAAGCACTTTCCTGGCAAAAACAAGGACCAGATCCCCGGTCTCTCCCCGACCCCCGCAAAAAAATAAATAAATGCATTCAAAGAAGCAACTAAAGAAAATGTGTTAAATGAAAATATTTTTTAACTGAGATTTGTTTTCTCAACCAGTAACCTTGGTTGATAGTGGATATTTATTTATCACGTACCAGTTTAACAGCTTCCTGCGCAGCTTCCTTTCCACAGAAGGTGATAAATGCATACCCTCGGTTCTGACCAGACAGCGGATCCATCATAAGGCGTAGATCCCAAATGGGACCAGCCTTTTCAAAAAGGGGAACCAACTCATCCTCATACAGATCCCTTGGTATTTTACCTACAAAGACCTGAAAGAAAAACACTTCCTTGTTAGAATAAAATGTAAGCATTTGGGTTTACAGCCATAAACCTATACACCCCATAATTTTATGAGGAAGGAAGCAGATGATGGTTAAGGAAGAATGAGAACAATATAAATCTTGCAGTTGACTTCCATGCCTATTTTTTATCATAATCACAGGGTTATCAATAAAGAACAGTTTATATTAAAAATGAAAACTAAGGATAATATACAAAATTTGTACTAATGATTTTAAATTTTAAATTTCCAGTCTGTGCTTTTCTTTTCTTTTTATTTCCAGTCTGTGTTTTTCTTTTCTTTTCTTCTTTTTTTTTTTTTTTTTTTTTTTTTTTTTTTTTTGTGGAACCGGGGATTGAACTCAGGCCCTTATGCTTGCCAGGGAAGCAGTTATTCCATTGAGCCATCTCCCCAGCCCCTCAGTTTGTGATTTTCTTATAAAACAATGGCATGTATCTTTAAAGAAGTATGATATCTGGGTTTAAAAAAAAAAAAACAGTAATTTACCATGTTCATGAAAAGGTTATAATTCCTATGTCTTGCTGTCAGTCATTTTGGACCACTGGTGGTACACAAATGACTGTCTTGTATACAGCTGGATCCCTTCTACCATCAGCAGAAGCAGCATAACGGCCGGCTGACCATGTTCCACAGTGGTTCAAGTCACTGAAAACATGTTAAAGAAAGATTGCCACACCTATCCAAAATTATCTCAATCTAAATTTTTGTTTAAAAAGGCACCTTACTATCTTGGGGAATAGAGCACAGCAGCACAAGTGCTTGCCTGGAAGCACAAAGTCCTGAAATTGATTCCTGGTATCAGAAAAAAAAAAAAAAATCCAAAACTCCTAGTATTTTAATCTTTTTTTTTTTTTTTTTTTTTTTTTTTTTTTTTTTTTTTTTTTTTTTTTTTTTTTTTTTTTTTTTTTTTTTTTTTTTTGTCTTTTTGAGGCAGGGTCTCACTATGCAGCTCAGGCTGGCCTTAAGCTCACTTTGTAGCTCAGGCTGGTCTTGAACTCACAACAATCCGCCTGCCTCAGCCTCCTGAGTGCTGAGATTATAGGCCTGCGCCACCAGGCCCGGCTATTTTAATCTTTATCTACAAGGATATTAATTTTTTAAAATGAGGTCTTACCAAATTACTCAAGCTGATTTTGAACACCAGAGACTCAAGCAATCCCCTCCATTTACCTCAGCTTCCCAAATATCTGAAACTACAGGCATGTGCCACGGGGCCTGACCAAGATAGTAAATTTTGAGGTACAAAAAAAAAGATTTTTTTTTCTAGTACTGACAGTGGAAGCCAGGCCCTTTGCACTGAACTACATTTCCAGCACTTTTTTTTTTGTATTTTATCCACAGGGCATTAAGGGTCTCACTACTAGATTCGACTCATAGTAATCCACCTGATTACAGCCTCCTAAGAGCTGGGCCCACCACCACACCCAGTCTCAAATGCTGTCTCAGCATGCCCCAGGGGCAGGGGCTGCACAGCACACCTGGGAACCCCTGGCCCCTGCTCCTGCTTGTAGGTGCTTTAATTTGAGATAGGTCTCACTAAGTTGGTTTTGAGTTTGCAATCTTCCTGCCTCAGGCTCCTAGGGTGCTGAGATTACAGGCACATGCACCATGCCCAACTTTTGAAGAATCTGATTACTTTTAATTACAAAATTCTGGGGCCAGGGAACATAGCTCAGTGGACACAGGGCCTGTCTAGTAAGTATGAGGCTTCAAGTATGATTCCTGGTACCCAAAATAAATAAATAAAAATAAAATTATAAAATTCCTGGAGGGCTGGTCAAATAGTTCAGTGGATTAAAGCACCTGCAGGGCTGGCAAGATAGCTCAGCGGTCCAAAGCGCCTCTCAGGGACCGCGGTTCGATCCCCAGCACCACATGCCATGCTAGCCCCTCCCCCCAGGGCGGGCTGAGCTGATCTTCCCCCACAAAAAAAGAATCTGTGATGTGTATCGAGACACTGTAATAAATAAATGAATTAAAAAAAAAAAA
>PVKA01021137.1:0-23268 GCA_004027165.1 Ctenomys sociabilis | reverse complement strand
TCTAAAATAATAACAATAATAATAAATAAAATTCTTGGGCTGGAGATACAGTTCAATTTCATAAGCACATGGTAAGTGCAAAGTCCTGAGTTCAATCCCTGGTACCATAAAGAGAAAGAAAAGACTTTACGCAGTCTATATAACTATAATTATACAATAATGATTAATAGTAAAAAAAAAAACTCAGTATTATAAAACAAGCTTTTATGATGTCACTTTTTGCAGTAATATTAACTTATGCTTACATGAGATTAAGATTCATGAAATTCACCTGAATTAAAATTTTATATTTAGAGCAATGACCTGAATCATAGGTTAATTAATGAAATAACAGCACTCTACAAGATGCTAAAATTATTACTGGATGTTAAGTTTCTTCAGTTAAGGTCTACAACAGAGGTTCTATCTTGAAATAATCTTTTCAAAAGTAATCACACCCATCTTCTCTACTACCTGGTAAAGTTTGACGTTGTTTTTTGAATCCCTACCATGATCTCCCAAACAAAATTCTCCAATTTTTCTATCTCCCTAAGGTCCCAAAACTTCACTCACAGCCTCTTCCTTTGCTGTATTTTCTTCAGTTTTAAAGACTACATCTACATCCAAATGATAGTCATCTCCGAGATTAAACACTAATAGCTTAATTTTGTTATCTTCAAATGCCTGCTAATTTCTCTTGGCTGTGCTCATTTTACCTCAACTTCATCAATAAGCCCCGATTGTCATTTTTTTGGTTTTTAAATATGTATGTGTAGGTATATGTACAGACAAATATGAATATGTATTAGAATAATCAATATGTATTAGTTATCAATGGATGAGACAAGTGTTCTAATTTTACTTTTCCTTAGTTTGCTTGCTTAAGTAGACTCATACTATGTAGCTCTGGCTGGTTTTGAACTCAGTAATCTTCCTGCTTTAGCCTCCCAAGTACTGGGATTAAAGGTGTGTGCCACCTTGCCTGGCTATCCTTAGTTACATTTCCTAAATAATCTATTAGAAAATATGTTTGTGCCAGGGAGATGGCTTAGTGGAATAAGCGCTTCCCAGGCAAGCGCGAAGGCCTGAGTTCAATCCCTGGTGCTGCCAAAAAAGAAAAAAAAGAAAATATGTTTGTAACAAATGACAAATGCTTTTTTCAAAAAATCAGAATAACTAAAACTTACTGGTTAACTGGCTCCCATGATTTCCTCATTTCTCTCTGTAAGAACATATTTTCTGCTATTCTTCCCTGGCATTCTCTAAACCTTCACCTGCTGGTGACTGAGGAACTACTTCTATAAGCAAACACCTCTAGCAGGGCATGGTGGCGCATGCCTGTAATCCCAGCACTGGGGAGGCTGAGGCAGGAGGATTGTTGTGAGTTCAAGACCAGCCTGAGCTACGAAGTGAGCTTAAGGTCAGCCTGAACTGCATAGTGAGACCCTGTCTCAAAAAGACCAAAAAAAAAAAAAAAAAGCAAACACCTCTGCTATCTTTAATCACTGCCATTAAAAACTATATAAAATTAGTCACTTGTTCGGGTACTAGGGACTGAGGCCAGAGCATCAAGGATGCTAGGCAGGCTCTTTACCCTTGCACTATATCCTCAGCCCTTTTTTTTTTTTTTTTTTTTTTTTTTGAGGCAGGGTCTCACTATGCAGTTCAGGCTGGCCTTAAGCTCACTTTGTAGCTCAGGTTGGTCTCGAACTCACAACAATCCTCCTGCCTCAGCCTCCCGAGTGCTGGGATTACAGGCATCCTCAGCCCTTTTTGAGACAGTTTTACTAAATTGCCCAGGAGACTTCAAGCTTGCCATCCTCTTGTCTGTCTGCCTACCAAGCAACTAGGATTACAGGCATATGCCACCATGCCAGGCCTATTACCCTATAAATATCACAATATAGCAAGGTACAATGCCAAGATCTACAATTTCAGCACTTGGGAAGCTGAGGCACGAGAATCCCAAATTCCAGGTAATCCTCAGCCGCACAGTAAGTATAAGATCTGCCTAGACTATATTGTTATGGTTTATGTCTAGTTGTTCCCCCAAAAATGCAGGCATGGGGCAGGATTCTAGTTTTCTATTAATTCATGGTCCAATGCTGAGATTATGGGTGTGAGTGCTGCTTAAACTACGGTGTAAGGACTACACCCACCCTGGGGCAGACAGCCTGGATGCAGTATAAGGAAGGGAGAAAGACCTTGATGCTGCTGCTGCGCCTCCTCTTTTTACTCTTGCTGTTTTGTTGTTTTCCTTCACCATGGACTCCTGTCCTCTGCCATTAGCCAGCCACTCTGCCTTGGAGCCAGCTGAGAGTGGACTGAAACCTCCACAAACTGTGAGCTGAATAAACCCTGACTTCCTTAACTCTGGATGTTGGGTATTTAATCCCAACAATGAGAGAATAGTAACCATGACATACATAGTGTGACCCTGTCTTGAAAAACAAAGTAAGACAAAAAGTTACTCCACTGTGTCCTGCCTGCACAGAAAACTCTTCTGCCCTATTTACAGAACTTATCCAAATCTTTCATGAGGCAAGTAAATGACATGACTTCAGGCTTCTACCAAACACCCACCCCTCTAGGAGGACAGCATGAGGGTCATTTGAGTCCAATGTAAGCAACTTAGCAAAATCCTGTCTCAAAACTTAAAAATTAAAAAAGGAGTAGAGAAATATCTCAAGGCAAAGGGCTTAATTGTAGTACCACAAAAAAATAAACGCAAGCCGGGCATGGTGGTGCATGCCTGTAATCCCAGCACTTGGGAAGCTGAGACAGGAGGATTGTTGTGAGTTCAAGACCAGCCTGAGCTACAAAGTGAGTTTGAGGCCAGCTTGAACTGCACAGTGAGACCCTGTCTCCAAAAAAAAAAAAAAACCATAAAATATGATTTCAGGAGTTATTACCAAGTAGAGAAAGAAAAAAGAGAGGAAACATTATTTTGAGTAAGAGGGCCTACCTAAGGAGGTACATTTTAACTGGGACCTAAGAGAAAATATTAAGGAAAAATCTGAGGAAAGAGTCCTCTAAGCTGAGAGATAAGTACAAAAAGCCAGAGTTGGAAGTATACTTGAGAGATAGCTAAGAACAGAAATAGGCCCATGGCTGGAATGGAAGGACCGCTTCAGAGACACTGGTGTGAAAAGAGAACAGGAACCAAATTAAGTTAAACCACAATTCAAAGTTTATGCCTTATACCAGATAACTGGGAAGCCATCACAGTTCTGAGCAGACAGACGAGCAGGTATGACTTTTGTTCAAAAAGAAACATCATGACTGCTGGGTAGAAAATGAATTGTGTAGAGAAACAGACCTATCAATTTGGTTAACAGGAAAGTCCTGTGAATACTATGATGGTGGTTGACAGTATGAAGGTGGTAAAAATAAAAAATGAAGTTATGTTACATTGGCTTCAAATCTATACTATAGTTAACCTGAGTAAACTTCTTCATCAGCAGGTCTCAATTTCCTCATAAGGAAACAGTGACACTTGCAAGAGAGTTCAACTTCAGTGATTACAGAGTCCATGTCTTGCTCTTTACTGTATTCCTAGCATTGACTTAAATGACTAGTACATCAAAGCTGTTCATCTTTAAATGCAAAGATAAAAATTTACCTCATGCTTTTTTTTTTTGGCAGAACCGGAGATTGAACTCAGGCCCTTGTACTTGCCAAGGAAGTGCTTTTTCTACTGAGCCATCTCCCCGGCCCCTACCTCATACTTTTAACTAATACACTACATTACATTCCTTCTCTCTTATTTAAGAAGATGTGTTCCACTAGGCATGGTAGTATACACCTGTAATCCCAGCACTCAGGATGCTAAAACTGGAGGATCATCTTGTGTCTGAAGCCAGCTGGGCTACATAGTGAGTTTTACCTGCATTGGATAGTAAGACCCTGTCTCAAAAAAAATAAAAATAAAAATAAAAACTTGAGCAGAAGCCAAGCATGATGGCATAATCCCTGAACTTGGGAGGTCTGAGGCAAGAAGACTGCTGGGAGTTCGAGTCCAGTGTGAATTACATATTAAGACTGGTCTCAAAAAGACAGAAAAAAATAAAATTAGGTCAGAAACATAGTTGGACTCTATAATTCATTCTATCTAATGCTCCCATTTTTCTGCCTCTTCTTGCAGCAAAAATTCCTCAAGAACTGTATATAATTCCTCAAGAACTGTATATATCTGCTGTCTAAATTCCTTACCTCCCACTCCAATCGTTCCTGAATCCGGCTCTTATCACCACTACTGCTGAAGTCACTAGTATACTTCCTGGGAGACTTCATCTGAATGTAGGGTTTTATAATTTCCCTTTAGAGTGGGTCAGGGAGATAGCTCAGTGGAATAAGTGCTTGCCTGCCAAGCACAAAGTCCTGAGTTTGATCCCTGGTACCAACAACAACAACAAAAAAAACACCTTTCCTTCCTTTAGATCTTTTACCTTCCACATTTATCATCTCTACCTAGGCTTCTCCCCTGAACTCCAGACTCATCTAAGGAACTGTTCACTCGGCAGTTCTACTTGGACTTCTAACATATTACATATCTAACCCTGCTAACTTGCTCTTCTCTATAACTTTCCTCATTTCAATAAAGAGAAATGTCATCCTTTCAGATGCTCAGGTCAGATGCCTTGAACTCATCCTTTGCTCCTTTTCCTCATGTCCCCAATCTGTCAATCCAACTGTATCTTCCTTTAAAATATCCAGGATCTCCCAGGTATGGTAGAACACACACCTATAAATCCAGCCCTCAGAAGGCTGAGGCAGGAGGATCAATGATGAGTTCAAGGACAGACTAGAAGGTATAATGAGACCTGACCCCACCTGAAGAAGCCATAAGCAAACAAAACTTAATAATCAGAATCTATTTCTTACTAACTTCAGCTATACTGTACTGGCCAACCCTATTAAAAAAGACCTTTTGTGGCCAGGGAAAATGGCTCAGTGGAATAAATGCTTCCCAGGCAAGTGCAAGGGCCTGAATTCAATCCCCAATTCCACACAAAAAAAATAAATAAAAATACAAAAAGACCTTTCATTAACAAGTCAGAGCACTAAAATTCTGTCAACTGAGGCAAGAATGATTAGTAACTAATAATTCTGAAATATATTTTCAAGTGTGGCTAGGCTCTCTGGCCTTATTTGATTAATTTATGAGGACTTCAAAACTAGTCAGGGTCTAGAGTGTAGCTTAGTGGTAAAACATGTTTAATCCGCATAATTGGCCTGGGTCTAATTCCTAGCATCCAACAGAAAGAAATAAAAAAAAGTTTTGAGAAGTAAACTTTGTTTTATATGTTTCTACTAATATAATGCAATATGTTTAATATTTGGGTTTTTTGTCATTCATAATTTTCAACCTATTACAAATACATGGAAATTAAGTAATACACACAATGATGCTACGAAAAAAAATTATGGGGCTGGACAAATAGCTCAGCGGATTAAAGCACCTGCAAGCAGGAACAGGGGACAGGGTTCGATCCCCAGGCCTGCTGTGCCAGCCCTGCCACCAGGGCATGCTGAGATGGCAATTGAGGCTGGGCATGTTGGTGCAATCTGTAGTCCCAGCTCTGGGGAGGCTGTAAACAGATGGACCACTACAAGCTGGATCTAGTAGTAAGACCCTGCACACCCTGCAGACTCTTCCCTAAAACACAAAAAAAGAAAAAAATTATGAGTGTTAGGTATTTGTTCAACTTCTATTTTTATTTTTCTAAGCGTTTGCGACAGGGTCTCACTGTGTTGCTCAGCTGGTCTTTAGCTACTGGGCTCAAGGGCTCCTCTTACCTCTCAGCCTGAGCACTATGTCTATAAGCTCAGACTACTACACTTACTCCATGCACTATTTCTGTAAAGGCTGTGCCTTTTAGAACTAGTAAAATTTGCTTCATTAAGCAAACCCAAAGTGAAAAAAAATCTGTTTTCAAGAAAAGTAATTTAAGAGTTGATTAATAACTTTACAGAAAGAATTCAAATGAACAAGCTCCTTGTACAATACACTAAAAGACCTACTTACAAATTTTCCATACTAATACCACTTTACTTATAAGAAACACCAGCACATCTGTAGTCAAAAAAGCCCACAATTTTAAAACCACTGAGATTCATAAAGAAATAGATCAGATTGAAAATACTGGTTTACTTTTATGTCAAAAGTGACTCTAGCATTGCTCTCATTACTGGTGTTAAATTCAATTTTAATTACTAAAATGAAATAGCAATATGTTCCAGTTTTTGGTAGCCGAGGAGCCATTCTGGTTCTATGTGGACTGCTCCGAGTCAGCCTTCAGTCACATTTTCCTTCTTTCCAGAACCTAGTTAACCCTATAACAACTGTTCTTTTTTTTTTTTTTTTTTTTTTTTTTTTTTTTGAGACAGGGTCTCACTATGCAGTTCAGGCTGGCCTTAAGTTCACTTTGTAGCTCAGGCTGGTCTTGAACTCACAACAATCCTCCTGCCTCAGCCTCTCAGAGTGCTGGGATTACAGGCCCGCGCCACCACGCCCAGCACAACTGTTCTTTCTTTACTCAATCATCAAGGCTCAGAAAATGTTTTAGCTGTCTACAAGCTATCCATCGTATAGTGTACTTCAATAGTAACATCCAGGGAAGGGGAAGGGAAGAACTCCAGTCAGAAATAACCAGTAAGTTGAACAGTCTTTTGGGAACATATTAGGGTTCTTCCACCATCCAGCTCCTTCAGAATTGCTATTTCACAAATACATGTTTCTACTCATATGTAATTCAAAGGAGGTGCTACAAAGTAGACTTTTGGAACATTTAAATATACTGGTTCTCTGAGAATTCAATTAGGCTGAGTGTGGTGGCACATGCCTGTATTCCCAGCACTTGGGAGGCTGAGGTGAGGCAAAAGGAGCAGGCAAAGAGAGAGAGAGAGAGAGAGAGACAGACAGACAGACAGAGACAGAGACACGGGGGGCAGGGAAGGGAGGGAAAGAAAAGGAAAGAAGAAAGTTCAAGGCTGAGGAGATGATAGCTCAGTGGTCTAATCACTTGCCTAGCAAGTGCAAGGACCCAGGTTTGATCCCTGGTACTGTAAATTTTTACTGACTATAACAAAATAAATAGCGATAACCAATTTAGTTGGCTATTAAATCTATAAACTATCCAGGTGTGGTGGCACACACCTCTAATTCCAGCACTCCAAGAGGAAGAAGGGGGCTTTGCAAATTTGAATCCAAACTAGATTTTTAACAAATTTGGCAGACTCTGTCTGGTGTATCGTGCTAGCTCCAGAACTGGGCATGGCGGCACACACTTACAATCCCCTCCCAGCATTGAGGAGGCTAACACAGGAGGATCACTATGAGTTGGAGCTGCATAGCAAAATCATGTACCATGTAATAAATGATTATTTAAAATAACTAAGAGTTCCATTAATAAAACAAAGAATGAAAACTTACTATTTCTTTGTAATTCCTCTATATTATAAATGCTATACTCTTCAAACAAACATGATTTTATTATAAGTGTGATGGTGCCTGCCTGTAATCCTAGTATTCCAATAGGTTGAGACAGGAAGATTGCAAGTTTGAGGACGGTAAGACCCTGTGTCAAAACAAAAAGGACTCAGGGTTATATATATATCTTTCTCTCTTCAGGAATGGTGGCCACAGCTACACAAGATGCCAAGGCAGGAGAAATACCGGAACTCAGAAGTTGGAAAAGCAGTCTGGGCAACATAATAAGACCCTATCTCAAAAAATAACTCATTATACACCTGTCTCAGTTATTCTTCTCTTGTTGCTGGGGCAAATACTCAACATCCAAAATGAAGGAAGGAAAGGTTTATTTATTTATTTATTTATTTATTTATTTTCTTGCGGAACCAGGGATTGAACTCAGGCCCTTGTGCTTGCCAGGGAAGCACTTATTCCACTGAGCCATCTCCCCAGTCCCAGGAAAGGTTTATTTAGCTCAAAGTTAGTGCACGTTTCAGTTCATACACAGCTGAGTCCAAGGCAGAGTGGCACAGGGCAGAGGACAGCCATTCATGGCAGCAACGAAGAGTGAGAGAGCAAAGGGAGCAACAGCAGCTTAGGCAGCTAGCTAGCCTCTCAGGCTTCCTTACGTTGTAATACAAATTACCTGCCCCCAGGACAGGTGCACCAGCCACATCCCCAGTAATCAAGCCCAAACTGCAGAAGCCATCCCATAACTTAAGAGGCTTTGGGGCGACAATTAGACATAAACCACAACAATACTCATAACTTCCATGGATACTAACGATACTTACGTTAATGGGAAACAAAGTCCCAAAACAGTTTTACAATGCTACCTGGAAATACAATGACACTATAACAGATTCCATGTAAGAGCCTATAACACTTAAAAATACATTTCAAAATCAATATTCATTTCTGGGCACAGGCTGCACACCTATAATTCATGAACTGAAAGTTCACAACCAAAGGATATCAAGATCAAGCCCAACCTGGGCAATGTGGTAATAAAGGGATGGGAGGGACATAGCTCAGTGTGAAGACCCTGGGTTTGGTCCCCACTATCAAAACAATAATACTAAGAATAATGAAATCCAATCTTTCCTACATATTAAGTCACTTCAACATGCTTGGCAAAAATGTCTTTAATGCTCACCCATTATAGAGTTAATTTACACAACATTTTATCCAAAGGGATCTCATAATACTCAAAATTTTATTTTATACTGTCAACCTCACGCACTGACTCTAAATTCAATCTCTTTAAATCAGTACCTAAACATTTTCATTGATTATACAAAATAAATAGCAACAATTACAACCAATTTAGTTTGGTTATTAAATATATAAACTATCCAGGTGTGGTAGCACACACACACCTCTAATTCCAGAACTATCTAGGAGGCTAGAGAAGGCTTTGCACATTTGAACCCAATATAGATAATGTAACAAATTAAATTAGCCAGACTATCTCAAAATTTAAAAAAGACAAGTGCTATAGCTCAGTGCAAAAGCTCTGGGTCCAATCTCCTCCATTTATAAACACACACACACACACACACACACACACATTTACAACATCTGCTGTACAAAATGTTCCAAAGCAAGCACAGTAATGTTGAATACATAGGAGAACGTACCTTTCTCCTAAAAATACAATACAATATTAGCATAACAACTATTTGTTTCTATTTCAATACCTAATTAGTTTATCCGGGTTTGCGATTATAGCTCCAAGGCATAAACATCTGCCTGGCAAGTGCAATGTCCTGAGTTTAATTCCCCCAAATAAACAAATAAACAAACAACCTATTAAATTATTCAATCTGTTTTTTTTGAGGTACTAGGGATTGAATCTAGGGCCTTCCTCATGCTATGATTATGCAAGTATTCTACCTCTGAACTGCATCACCACCTCTTCTTATTTTCTGAGACAGGGCCAAATTAAGTTGTTCAGGAAGCCCTTGACCTTGTCATCCCAGAATCCTACTAAGTCAACTGGGATTAGACATGCACCGCACCACTCCACCTTAAGTAACATCTCTAAGTACTAATCATCTGGGCATGGTAGGGCATGCAGAACAGAAAAGCCCGAGGCTAGCCAAGGTGACTTTATGAAAAGCACTTGCCTAGCATACAAGGGCTGGGTTGTTCAATTCCCTGCAGCACTCACCATCACAAAAAAAAAAAAAAAAAAAAAAAAAAAAAACTCAAAGAAAATCCTATAAAATTATGTAAACTAGTTTAAACTTTAAGATAAAAAAGCCACAATTTCAGTATCCAAATGTAAGAAAATAAGCATAATGAATCACCAATCAAATATTGTAGGCTAGGGAGATAGTTCAGTGGCCTAAGAAACTGCCTGGCAAGCCCAAGGAGCCAGGTTCAATCCCCAATACCACATGCCAAGCCAACCCTAGGTGTGCTGTACCGACCACAAAAACCAGACATGGTGGCACATGCCTATAATCTCAGAGCTGGGGAGGCTGAGACAGGAGGATCACTACTAGTCTGAGCTGAGTAGTAAGAGCCTGTACCAAATAAATAAAAGATTTTTTAAAAAAATTTTTAGAGCCAGGTGTGGTGGCGCATGCCTGTAATCCTAGCACTCAGGAGGCTGAGGCAGGATGATTGTTGTGAGTTCGAGATTGGCCTGAGCTACAAAGTGAGCTTAAGGCCAGCCTGAACTGCATAGTGAGACCCTGTCTCAAAAAGACAAAAAAAAAAAAAAATTAAATGTGTGCCCATTTGGCTGCTAGCATTATAGTAGGCACTAAATGTACACTACAGACAAGAAATCAGGAAAGGTCTTTGTTGTAAAAGACGTTACTTTCCAACACATAGTTTCCCATACTTAAAGGATTAGAACAAACTAGCATTAAAGCAAAATGGAGAAAATTTTATGTCAGCAAATACAAAAATGGGAATGTTCCTTTACTTAAATAGGGACTAACATGCTCAGCTTTTCTTTCCAAACCCTCTCTGTGCAACCCTCTTCCATCAGTAGTTCTCAGTAAATACAAAGTACATTCCATGTGGTGGTAGATGGCAAAAAAGACAGGCAAGCACAGACCAAAATTACTGACATTAAAAAAAATAAAAACAGGACTAGACAGATGGCCGAATGGTAGAACTCATGTTTTGCATGCATGAAGCCCTGGGTTCAATTCCCAGCAACGAAACTGCAAAATATTAGAAAGCAATTGCTTCTCCCTTTTTTCATCACAACAAGCACCTATAATTCTTGGTGCTATCAACCAATTCCAAGAACTCTATATCCCTTTAGAAGGTGTTTTATGTATCAAAGTTTATCTTTCTCTATGACAGTAGCAAAATACACATGGACACCCTCAAACTAACTACATTCTGAAAGCAATTAAACATTCTCTCATCACACAGTAGATAGAACAACTAACAAAATGGAAAGATTTTTGACAAGCTGCTAAAGAACACTTACTTCTGTTCCAATTCCAGGCTGCACACCCGAGTACACGCTGTCTGGTGGAGGACCACCATACTTCCTTTGTCCTGTTGTTACATCCAGAGTATAACCAGTCCTTTCAAGTAAGGCCTAGAGAATTAAACATCCATTAATACTAAAATACATAATCACACAGGCAGAAATCAATGTTAATTTTTTCCAAAAAGTACATCTTAAGATGTTTTATTTATTTTGAGTACTAGGAATAGAACTCAGGACCTCATGCTTGCCAGGCAGGTGCTGGGCCACTGAGTTAAAAGTCCTGGCCCCCTTAGGATGTTTTATAGTTAAACGTAAGTTGCCAAGATTCACCCTGGTTGCTCTCATATACAAGATCCACAACTTAACCTTTACTTCGCTCGATCCTTTTTGTTTCGTAGTACTGTCAAGTCTATCATAAGCTCCATGAGAAGAGGACAAGCCTCTCACAAAGTACAGACTCAAAATATTTGGTATCTAGGAAATATATTTAGCCTTAAAGAAACCTTACATTTCCCAACAACCAACCTTCCTCACAATCTTTTATTAGGTACAAGGTATTTTTTTTTTTTAAGACAGGGTCTCACTATGCAGTTCAGGCTGGCCTTAAGTTCACTTTGTAGCTCAGGCTGGTCTTGAACTCACAACAATCCTCCTGCCTCAGCCTCCAGCATGAGCCACCACGCCCGGCATATTAGGTACAAGGTATTAACAGAAATAAAAGAAAAAAAGATAATGCCTTTGTCCTTAACAAGCTTATGTTCCAACTAAAGCAACATTTATATGAAGGTCTATATTATGAAGACAAAAAAGAAAATTTTATATTTTAGGATTTTAAAACTCTGCAATGTCAGAAACAACAGCTTTTAGATATCATCACCAATCCTGGGATCCCACAGGGATACATGTATTAAGCCTTCTATTCTTCCAAAGTTATCTACCTTTTTTTTCCTTCAAAACTAAGGATTAAACCCAGGGACTTTCTAAAGCTCTCAGCTATATCCCTATCTTTTTCATTTTTCATTCTGTGATAGGGCCTTACTAAGTCACCCAGGTGGCTTCCATTTTTTGATACTACTCCAAATACTACTCCCAAGAAGCTGAGATTACAAGAGTGTGCTACCATACCTGGCTAAAGGTTCTATACTTCCAAACACAGAAATACTCATAATACCATGTAATTATACACGTTATCTATAACATACTTTATCAAGCACAAATAACTAACTTTAACAAGTAATATTCAGGCATATTCAATGAACAATAATGAGATATTTTTAAGTGAAGACTGATACCTAAAATAGAACTCTGCTTCATTATTTTAAAATTTTATTCCAGGCACAGTGGCACAAACCTATAATCCCAGCACCCGGGAAACTGAGGCAGGAGGATTGCCTTGAGTTCAAGGCCGGCCTGGGCTACACAGTAAGTTCAAAGCCAGCCTCAACTATATAGCAACACCTTGTCTCAAACCCCTCATTCACAAAAACAAATTCAAAAAAAAAAAAAAACTTTTATAACATGAGGTTATACCATTTTATAGATTGGGGGGAAAAGTACAAAGGTACTCTATAAATTAGTTACACAACAGGAACTACAAGCTATATTGCCAATCTAAAACATAAACCATCCACACAAACAACTTTAATATTAAATAATATTAAATATCTATTTCAAATTGAAAAGTGTAAGCAAGGCATTTTGTTCAATGGTAGAGCATTGAGCTAGCTCTAGGTTATATCCCCAGCAGGGAACAGGTTGTCTATCACTGCAGGTATGCACCATCAATTTGACTAAGGAACTGGGCTCACTGATTCCTCACTAAAAGTCTTATATTTACCTTTCAGGGCAGTTTACCTAAGGAATAATAATGATAATGGTTCACAATTACGTAGTTCTTGTTACATCCTAGACAGGATTCTAAGTGCTTTGGATATCTTAATTCATTTAATCCTCACAACTCCATGAGGCAGGCACAATTACTATTCCCATTCTACAAATAAATTAGTTAAGTGAAAATTGAAAAGGAAAGAAGTGGTTAAAATAACCCCATGGGGCTGGGGAGATGGCTCAATGGAATAAGCGTTTCCCTGGCAAGTGCAAGGGCCTGAGTTCAATCCCAGGTTCCACAAAAAAATAAATAAATAAGTAAAATAACTAACCTCCTTATAGAAAAAAGAGAAAGGAGCTGGGGCCAGGCCTGGTGTGCACACCTGTAATCCCACCACAGGGGAAGGCTGAGTTGGAATTGCTATAAATTCAAGGCCAGTCTGAGCTTCATAATGAAAGCCTGTCTCAAAACAAACAAACAAACAAAAAAAAAACGGCAGAAGGTGGGAACTCTAGCTTATAACCCCAGTTCTCTCTGGGAAGCTAGGGCACGTAGATAGGAAGCTTGAGCTAGCTGGGCAATTTAAGGACTTAAAAAAAAAGAGTTGGGGATGTAGGGCAGTGTTGGAAGACACTGGGTTAAATCCGCAGGGTTTTTTTGTTTGTTTGTTTGTTTTAAAGGGGAGAGGAGGAGGAAGAGAAGGCCTGCTTGGAAACAGCATGAACCAAGAGATCAACCCAAAAAGCTGCTTCAGAGGCATCAATAAACACATCACCCATAGCCAGAAGAGCAAAGAATGAGGGCACATCTGCATTAAGTTTTCCACAGAATATTACGATTATCCAAGTGGAGAATTACCTTGATCTTTGCTTCATCGGGTCCCTTTGTGGACTCCTGCACTTTGCTGCCCTGTTTTTCTCTTTGCCTGTAGGTCTTCATAACTCCACATAGAAATGCACTTTTGTTCTACAAGAGGCAAGTAATTCATAAAAAGAATTACCAGGAATCCCTGAGGCATCTGATATATAATTAAATGCAAATTTCTTTTTTTCTCTTTTTTTTTTTGCAGAACCAGGGATTGAACTCAGGCCCTTGCCTTGCCAGGGAAGCACTTATTCCACTGAGCCATCTCCCTGGCCCCTAAATGCAAATTTCTGAAGATCCAAAGTTTTGATGGAACATAGGGGCATAACCCTGTAATCTCAGAACTCAGGAGGCTGAGGCAAGAGGATGCCATGGGTTCAAGGCCCGCCTGGACTACACAGTAAGTTCAAGACCAGCCTCAACCACAGAGTGAGACCCTGTCTCAAAAAAGCAAAAATGAAGACCAAAAATTTAAAATATTTATTCATTTAATAAATACTTGCTGATTGTACCTTAAGGGTTATTGTCCGTACTAGGAAGTCTTCCATTTGTTGATATCTAACTGAACCTGGACTATTTTCGCTAGATGGCTGAAAAGTATTGCTTTCAACATTACTTCCCTGGATCAGATCATACAAAAATGTAAAAAATCTGAGCAATTCAAACATGTAAAAATCCAATAGTAGCAATCATCAAACTGTGGTTTTTAAGTTTTTAAAGTAACTTACTACACAAAATGCAAGAGGGAGGTTTCTGCTTATACCTCTGAAACTCTTCCCTACAGATACTTTCTTCCTAATTTTTTAGGTAGTCAGAAATAAAAAAGACCACTCCTCAACAAAGGAGAAAAAAGCATTGTAATGAAAAAATAATTTCAGATAACTAACCGTTCAGAGACATTTCTGAGGACAGCCTTACCTGAACATGGGATAAGTCACTTTCCTTGAACTGCTGCAGCACAGACAGAGCTCCTTCTTCATTAAACTCCCTGAGAGCATCAATTGCTCTTTCATCAAGATCGACATAAGCTACCAATCCTAAAAATTAAATTGAAATGTGGTAATATTATTGCAATAAAACAGGTAAGCTAAACTGTCCTATTAAAAGTCTATTAAGAGTCACATATGCTGCTACTAACTATATATGCAGTTATACAAATACTAATATGAAAAAGTTGATTGCAACTATGAAAATAACAGATAAAATGTCAACAGCTATAAACACTAATTTCAACCCATAAAAAAATGCTAAAACTCATTTCCAACTCCCCAGTATTAAATCTGAAAAGTTAAATCTGATGTACATATCATATTACAGACTAAGCATTCATAAAATAAATTCTGGCTTGTGCGAAGAGTGGTTAAGAACACACTGTATTTCCCAAGGATAAACCTTCAAATTATGGATTGCCATAGCTGTTTACTACCTAAAAGATGGGGAAAAAACTGAGAACCAATTTTCTGAATTGTTTCTACTCTCCAAAAACTGTCAAAGACTTTCCCTCCTTAGCACCGAAGATAAACTGAAATCCATTTAACTGAGCATCTATTTTGCTGCAATCAGAATGTGGAAAGGCATAATTTAAAACTCTTTGAAAATTCAAATGCAGCTTGATTAATCAATTCTGAAAGTCATATTTTAAGGCATTCTTTTCTTCTTCTGAGTTAACAACTGAAGTTTTAAAGATGCTGTGGCATTTACAACACTGTCAATGATGATACTTTTCAAATAGTAAAAATTTGATGGACTTACAAGTAAACTACATAGGAAATATACACACAAAATTCCATATATGTAGTACTGTACATTTAACTACACAAGAACATCTATTAAGGGTGTTTTTTGTTGTTGTTTGGTTGTATTTTTTTTTTGGAGGGGCGTGGCCAGACTTGAACCCAGGGCATTCACCCAGAGGTCTTAGCCTGTTTTACTTTTTAGTTTTGAGACAGTCTCACTAAATTGCCCAGGTGGGACTCAAGGTTTGCAATCCTCCCACCTCAGCTTCCCAAAGTGCTGGGATTATAGGTATGTGTCACCACACGAGGGATCTACTAAATTTTAAATATGATTTCTTAATACTGTGAAATTTGTGTTATAATATCTCTCTATGTATAAGCAATCTATTTCAGAATTGATCCGATGTAAAATGGAAATATTTGACAGATTAAGTCCATATGAACTAACTCAAAAGTGACTCCATTTTGGTAAAGCCAAAAAGAACTTTATTTCATACAATAAATAAACTGTAAACATAAAATAGCTTACAAAATTCCTTTTTAAAGCTCAAAATGAGCATGTCTGAATAATTGGGAGTTTTCTTGCTTCCATATTCAATACCACCACCCAGAGCCACAACTCAGGACACTCATCAATCCATTCTGTCAATCCAATCCTATACCAAACCATTAGCCTCTTAGCAATGACAAAACACTCTCCAGGAGAGCATCTCTAAACAGATCACTGCCAATTCTGTAGGCAAACTTGTCACAGAAGGTTCCTGAGGACTGATTTTCAAATGGGACCATTACCCAGAAATAATTTTTATAAATCATTTTAGTGTCTAAAACATCCTGAGCTAACCAGACTTAAAAATTTCTTAAGAATGAAAAAGTAAAAAGAAAACCCAGCTTGTCTACTGTAGTGAAGACACATTTGAGACAATTCTGTTCATTCACTCATTCAATCACTCTCTCTCACTCTCTCATTCTCTTTCTGAATAGGCACACAAAACACAGCGGAAGAAACTTTCCATCTATGGCCCCAAAGGACAAGGACACATTTATTTACAAACAACACTCCCTAAGGGTAAATATTTCTCTCTTTAAAACTTCAAACCGCTTACAACCAACCATATTAAGATGTCAAATTTGCTTAAGCACTTAACCATGGGACTTCTGGAGTTTTAAAAAAGCAGCTGTTAGAAACCAAACACTTCCAAATTATCGAGAGGCGTGGATTTCTGTCTTTTAGACACTAGACAGACCACAAACTCTCAAGGAGTCTGACATTTAATATCATATCAGACAATACAGCCTAACTACTCTTATTATGCCACCTAATGAGACCTAAGCTGTTTTAGCAATCAATTTTTAAAGGATAAAAGTAGAAAAGTAAAAGCAAAATGATCACTGATATCGGTTAAGGAAAAAAATACACAATTTGGTACACTGAAACATACATTTTAATTGGTGGTAAGTCTAAGACAAATCAATGTACTGTTCTGTAACAACTAAGACTGCATATTCAACACTAAGAAAGCTTCAAAATAATGAAATAAGAAAATCAAAGTCAAACCCAGTACTGTATGTCCTCAATGAAGGGAAAGTAACAATATTCAACTCTACACAGATCAGAAACAGTAAGCATTATTTAACCTTAAAAAAGTCTATAAAATTCAAAGTGGTTTGCCCTCACTTTCATAACCAGTCAGAAACAAGAAATGCATATTATACCTGTCTGAAATATTTCATCAAGTCTTTCTGCCACCTTCTGTGGGAGGCCTGCCTCTATCAGTGTCTTGTAGTGTTCTGTGTGAGTTACACTGGAAGTATCCATTGGTTCTTCCTCTTCTTTTAACTGTACCGCATTACCATTCACCTGATTAGCCATTTTATTATGCTGCTGGAAAAAATTCAGGAGCTATATTACATTAAGCCAGAAATAACTAGTTTGTAGGACAATGCATGATTTATCTAAACTAATTTGTACACATGCCGCTAATAACCTCTATCCAAAATAATATTTTATTCCTTTGGTGATGTATCTGACCTAAATTTTCAGTAATAATTCTGTAAAACTACAGAAAATGTACATAGAAGCATCAGATCTTAAGGAACTTCATGTACACTTAGGATAGATAAAGGCTTCAATTTCCTGAAGGTATAATGCTCATTAACAAAAGCAGCTGCTGTGTCCTGGTGAGCAGGTCAACAAATCACCACAAAGTCCTAAAAGCCCCTTAGCTCTCAATTCATACAGTTTTTCGAAATTTGATTTAAAAACAGAATGAACACCCACAGACCACTTAAATCAAGGTTTAAGAACTTTCAAATTTTCCTGGCTCTGCTTCAAATATAATAAAGGTGTGAAGTAAGTCCCTGTTGTCTCTAGTAAACATGCTGATGGCTTGCGTATTCTCCACCTCACTTAAAGCAAAACAAAACAAAAACCACAACTTTCACATTAAGTTTTGCTCTAAGATTAATTTGCTATTCCCCTTCACAGATTTAAAAGAAAAAATGACCAAGTTTAAAAGCTAAAGACAATTGTCTTAAGTCTACATAAATGTGAGCTATAATTGAGGTTGCTTCTTTAAAAAAATCACGAGCACATATTAAATTTTTCATGTCAGTAAAATAAATATGTAAAAACATATTGAAGTGTGGACTACTAACGTCTTCCAAATAATTTCAATAAACACTATCTAATTTGAGTAAACTTCAGTCATATTCCTGAGGTTAACCTCCCAAAAACCATTTCGTATGTTCAGCCTATTTCATGCTGAAATGAACCAATTCCCTGAAGAGAGAATAAATAACCATACAAGACCAGTCTCTATACTGCCTCAAGTCAGGGAATTAAAGTGCATTTATCTGTGGCAAAATTATAACGTGAAGCTAACAGCCAGCGTAATCACGACATTGCAGCACACACTAAAATAAAAGACACAAAGGAGGAGCTCAAGAAAATGCCTATTTCTCTTGAAGAAACTCAAGAAACCTAGTCAGCTATAAAGAAAATACAAATCTCCTTTTAAAAAGGCACTAAGACAACGTAAGAATAACCACACTTCCAGACTGCTTATCAGACACTGTGCAATCGCACCAGGTGTTCTCTGGTCTTAAAACAACTTTTCAAAGTCCACTGGTTAATGAAAAAGGAAGATCAAGACGGGAAAGAGATAATAGGAGGAAAAAGAAAGGAAAATGAAGGAAGTGTTACTTTGAAATTAAGATAAATACCAATGACTTCTCATGATCACAAAACATTTAAGATTTGATTGTTCTCTAATGTCTACAGAGACGGCAGGCCGTGGTTAAACTCTGGGTAGATAAATGCTTCAAAACTTCTTCGTGAACATGTAGTTCTGTTTTTCCCAGCACCCCCATTCCCATACTACCTCCTAAGAACATCAGAACTCAAAAGTTCTCAGTATCACAAGACCCTCTCAGCATTGCACCTGGGAATACTACTAGTTACAGAAACAGAAAAGAGGCAATTTTTTAACAGAAAGTTCAATGAACATCTGTTAGTTTTTTTTTTAATGTATAAAGCAAAAAGACAAATTGTGTATTAAGTACAAGATAGAAATATTCATGAATACCAATTCATTTCAAAAGACCCAGAAGTTGAAACTGGGTTAAAATTTTCCCAAAAAAAAAAAAAAAAAAAATGTTTGCAAACTTTAACAAAACAGGTAAAATAATTAGAACCCAGAAAATAAAACCTTCAGATCAAGGGAAAAAACCTCTCTTCAAGCCGAATACAAAATACTCATTTAAAAGACTTTTATGTCGTATGAGACCATTTAAAACTCTTGTCAATTCAACACAATGCCACATAGCCAAACCATATTTCTGGATGCAGCAAATATTCTAAGGTGACTGGAGTCATTTGACCTAAACATTTTTTGCAAAAAAAAGTAGTCATTTAAATAAGATTTAAAAGGGCTGCTGGGAGATTTGCAAGTCAGTACTAGCACCTTCCTGATACTTTTACGAACATCTCTGCAAATACTTCGTCAAGAGACGGGCTTTTAAAGAACCAACGAAATGAAAACTAGCGGGTTACCTCACGGCTCAGTAGTGTCAAGCCCTTGTCCTAAAACTGACTCATGGGGCATAAATCCAGCCTCTTGAGAATAGTAAAAATCTCTAACAAGTCATGCGAAAGGTTTGTACTTTTCAAAGCCCTCTGGCTTTACTATTTAGTTTTGGCAATACGGTTACTACCGTGTAAGAAAAAGGATCGCTTCTCCAATTTGGTGCGCCTCTGACATTCTCAGAATTCTCTCAGGCGCCACGTGAAACCTAAATTTCACGGCCTCTAATAGTCATTTTTTCCTTCAAATCTCAGCCCGCAGCATGCAGGATGGAAAGGGGAGGTAGGGTTCCCACAGAAAACTGCTTTTCAGCTTCTGCTCGCACCCAAAAAGTTTTCTCCCGGCTCGGGTATCCCTGGGATTTGCACCCCGCCCTCTGCCCACCCCACCCCCTTCAAGCCCGACCCGCCGATCGACCCATCCCACCCGCGGCCAGGCCAGGCCCGGCTACGAGCGAGCGGCCCCAGCGTGGGGAAGCGATGGGGACCCGGGCGTCTCGGGTTCTTCGCCCGGCCGGGCCGTGCTGCAGGGAGCGGCGGGCGGAGGCGGGAAAAGCACGCACGGCGCGGCAGGCCGAGAAGAGGGCGCCTGGCGGGCCGGACCGAGAGACGGGAGCGGGAGGGGCGGGGGAGGATGAGCGCGGGCAAGGAGGCACCCAGCTGGGTTAGGCCTGCAGCGGCGCGCAGGAGGAGGCCACAGCAGCCCCCGGCCCATCCCCACCCCCACCCCCTCGGAGCCTTGGAGCGAAAACGAAACTAGGGAAAGGCGCCGTGCCTGGGCCGGACCGAGTCGGGTCGGATCGGGGCTCCCGGCCCCTCCCCCCAAGGGCCGGCGCAAGACTCACCAGGGCAGAGATGGGGCCGGCGGCCGGGCCCGTGAGAATCAGCGCGAGGCGCTTTGAAAACGACTAGAAATGGCGCGCGCGCCACCCCCTCCCCCCCTCATGGACAGAGACGCGATCCCAGCAGCACGCGGGGTTTCCCGGAACTGCTTCCAGGGACTCCGCAGCGCCGAGCAATCACCTCCCGAGGTGTTCTGATAGGCACCTCCAGCGACCAATAGTAATGAGGAGAAGCGGCCCTTGCCGGACGAGTAGAGAGCCAATCAGTGCAGCCGTCGGCTGAACCAATGAGGGCCCTCAGCGCCCCTAGCTGGGGCGCCTCCGGGGCGGGGGGTAGGCACACAAAGGGGTCTGTAGGGGGAGGCTCTGGTAGTAGCGAGGCTGCGGGGCACTAGGCCCCGGGATGGCCGAGTGTCTTCTCCGCATCCGCCTCCTGTTCGATGCTGATAATCTAGGCCTCGCGCCGCCGCTCGGCCACCCCAGAGCCCGCCCCCTACGGTCCGCGCCGGTCCCGCTCCGCCAAGGCCCTCCCGCCCGGGAGCCCGGGCTGCAGCTTGGAATCCCTGGCGCTCCAGACACGCCCATCCTCGCGTTCCGTTCCCTCTTTAGGTCATCGTTTTGGCTCCAGTTAGAATGCGATTTAAGCCTAATTTGCCTCGTCGTTTTGCTGAAGAATTTTGCGTCCTTTGGAAGCATGGGCAAACTGCTTTTTTCCCTCCCAAGCTCCTTTCCAAACATCATTGATAGCAGCATAGATCATAAGGTAGCCAAGGCTCAAGAGCAATGAGTAGCTCAAAGTATTAGAGCAGGGACCTGTCCCTATCCGTTTTGTAGCTGATTAATAGTCATTAATTAGATAAGGCACTTAGGTCCATCAGTGAAGCCAAAAGAGCCACTCGGGAAAGGCTAGTAACTGTTACTCTTCAACCTATTTTTCTCGTCTCTTACTCCAAGTTTTTTGCCTGTCCTCACCTTACTCCAAACTTACCCTACAGAAACACTCTAGCTTCCTTCCGAACTGCCAGCCCTAGCCCTTCCCTCCCAACCCCAGCCTCCAGCTGAGTGGCAAGGGTCATGTGGTGTGCAGGATTTACAGATGCACCTCAGAACCTGTATCAAGCATCTCAGAACCTGTAAACCAAAGTTTCATTACTGTTAACCTGTTACTGTGGTTTGAATGTGTCCTTTAAAAAGCATGTGTTGAACTAGCACACTAGTATAATCTTAGCTCTCTAGGAGGCTGAGGCAGGAGGGTTGCAAGTCCCAGGCCTATGTGAGCATCTTTTTAAAAAGTGTGGGAGTTGAGGCCAGGTCTCCTTAAATCTCTAAATTGTCCAAGGTCAACCTGCAATCTTCCTACCTCAACCTCCCAGAATGCTGGAATTATACAGATTTACATGTGCCTTTATGTCCAGTTTCCTTAACATTTGTTCTTACCATATTATCTCTTTGAGGAAGAATGTTAAGGGCAACTAAAGTTAAGACCCAAGCGCTAGTATAACTCCTGATTCTATTATTTTCATCATTTGGCTACACCAAAGGAAGAGATTAATCAAAACCTGTGAAGTGCTGCGTTTGGTAGCACATGCCTGTAATCCGAGTATGCTGGAGGATTAAAAATTCAAAGCAGGGGGAGTGGGGTATAGCGATTTAGTGAGATCTTGTCTCAAAAAAAGGGGGCTGGAGGTGTAGCTCAGTAGTAGAGTCCCCTGGATTCAACACCAAATACCACAAAGGGAAGAAAAGAAGATTTAAATAAATCAACTTTTAACTCCAGGTAGGACTATCAAATCTAATTTAAGAGTGCTAAACACTTGGTTACAACATTCTGCTGCTTAGCAGCAAGGGAATTGCCTGACAACTTCCCTCTGGGATGTCAGTGCCTACACCCACTGACACTGAATTCTGCACCCATTTTAAAGAGACAGTCATAGGCAGGAGTGGGTGATGCCTACATTCCAGAAGTCACATTCTTTTTTTTTTTTTTTTTTTTTTTTTGAGACAGGGTCTCACTATGCAGTTCAAGCTGGCCTTAAGCTCATTTTGTAGCTCAGGCTGGTCTCAAACTCACAGCAATCCTCCTGCCTCAGCCTCCCAAGGGCTGGGATTATAGGCATGTGCCACCACGCCCGGCTTGGAAGTCACATTCTGAGAGATGTTACATGTAACCCCTTTGAATTTTTTTCCCAGATAGTTTCTCATGATGTATTTTCAAGCTGGCCTTGAACTCACTTTGTAGCCCAAGCAGATCTTGAACTCATGGTGATCCTCCTGCCACAGCTTTCCAAATGCTGGGGTTAAAGACGAGCATCACTGTGCCTGGATTGAATTCTAATTACATTAAGGCTTTCTTAGAGGCAGCGGAAGAAGATCTTTTGTGGAGGTTTGTTACTCTAACCTTTTAACTAAAACCCAGTAGAATTCTGGATATATTGAAGTACAAGTTAAATGTACAATTCCACAAGTCAGATTCTATCAGGATTGTGCACCCTGTTATGGACATCAGTGTGCTGCCACGGGTCGTCACAACATTCACACTAGCTTGCATATGTGGGAAATCAACCACCTACTAAGAAGTGGGGATAAATAGACTATGTAATTAAATTCTCATTACCTTTAAGTTAAAATATCCATTAGACAAGGGGGAATGTGTTCTCTAGTCACCCTGAATAGTAAGCGTAATACTTAAGTTTTCCATTTACAGAGTTGCAAATTTTGAATCTCACTACTATTTCTGCCCCATTTGGATAGTTTGACATTGACACATCTTCTGCCCTGTGGCTCTCCTCCCCTCCTTCCTCCCTGAGTTCTGCAGTCCTTCCTTCTGGGTCCTCCTGCCCCCTCCGCCTAGCTCCATCCTTCCACACTGTGTTTTCTTATTTAATCAGGTCATTCTCATTCCCTTGTGTACTTGTCCTGCTACTACTTTGTTCACACTAACTAGTCCCTTTCTTTATCTTTTTTTTTTTTTTTTTTTTTTTTTTTTTTTTTTTTTTTT
>PVKA01021136.1:0-39152 GCA_004027165.1 Ctenomys sociabilis | reverse complement strand
GGCCACAGGAGGTGACGGGCAGCTTACTCCCTGGGAAATGTATCTCAGGCACAACGGGCCTGGAGTTCTACACTCACTGCCCTTTGATGCCCAGAGAATCGGGGAGATTCCCACTCAATCAGTGGGCTTTAGGTCAGGGGATCCGGGGAGGTGTTGGGGACAGGGATCTGTGAAGCGCGTGTGGGAAGAAGCCAAAGGCTCTCCCTCAGACTCACCACACTCTCACTGCTCTGGGAAGCCTGGTGAGTCCTGTAAATTCGCTCTCGCTGGGAGAGCTTGGCGCGGGATCCAGGAGGCCGCTGGAGTCAGCCACTGTCTCTGGCCGGTCTCAGGAGCTGAAAAGTGCAGTTTCTATGTCAAGATTTATATATTTACTTTCAGTACACATTGGTAAGTTGCTTTGTCTTACATACTTTATGCTGAAGTAGTTTAAAGAAAAATCAATGAGAATCATGACAAATTTAAATATTTGTCTCAAAATTCCAAATACACTTGAATTAAGCTGAAGTATTGTTGGTTGAATGTCAGAAACTAAGAATGTTACTGTCTGCATCATTAAGAATATCATGTTAGAAGCTACCCATGTAAATTAAAGTATGCATGTAACAACATAGTACATTTTACCAGATTATTTACAGATTAGGTATCCCTTAACTGAAATGCTTGAACAAAAGTGTTTTAGACTTCGTCTTTTGGAATATCATTTGCATAGATTTTTATCAGTTGAACATCCATAATCTGAAGATCCAAAACTCTTGAACATTTTATCACTGTCAGATTTTGGAGCATTTTGTATGTTGGGTTCTCATATCAAGGATTTATAACCTAAGCCGGGCGTGGTGGTGCATGCCTGTAATCCCAAGTACTCGGGAGGCTGAGGCAGGAGGATTGTTGTGAGTTCGAGACCAGCCTGAGCTACAAAGTGAGCTTAAGGCCAGCCTGAGCTGCATAGTGAGACCCTGTCTCAAAAAGACAAAAAAAAAAAAAAAAAAAAGGATTTATAACCTATATAAGAAATGGCTTCTTGCCTGGGAGATGGCTGAGTAGAATAAGTGCCTGACAATTGCAAGGTCCTGAGTTCAGTCCCTGGTACTGAAAAAAAAAGAAGAAACAGTTTCTTGACTCTATTTTCTTTATTAAAAATGGACATGCCTTTGTTTCTGGTTCTAAATAATAAAATTAATTTAAATATGTTATAATATGCCTTATTAGCATACAAATATAAACCACCAGAAAATAAAACTTCCTGACTTAAAAACAGGAAGTTCAGTATATAAAACACACACATGTATACAAAATTGTATTTAATTTCTGTGGTTTCTACAAGTAAGCCCATTCTAATCCTTTTCCAAGTTATTTTTTAAAACATCTAACTGAACATTGGTAATATCTTCTCATGGTACTACCTAATAGATTTATTATTTTTTACATTCTATGTTTTAAGTTTTCTACATTTAAATTTACTTAAATGCAGTAAGTCTAGTGTTCAAATAAAACTCCAGTTAAGTTTCATGTATTTGTTTAGTCAAATATATCATCAGTCTTTTATATTGTCTGCTCTTTATCCCATGTAAGAGTCACCATTGGTGACTTCCTATATTCCAGAGATTTTATCATTTTTATTTTCTAAATGTAAATATTTTATCTGTAGTTTTTTAAAATATGGTTAGAAATTCTATACTCAATTTTGTTATTGCAGTGATTGTGCTGATACTCTTGGTATTCAGTGATCAGGAGCCACTGTTAGATTCAGCCCTCAACAAAGATTTCCTGAGAGCTATTATCTTTGAAGTGTCTTGAAGGCCCTCAGCTTCTTAGTTTTGCTTTCTGCCAAAAGCAAACACATAAAAAGTAATTGAGAATTATAAAGAAAAATAACAGTGAAATCCATCTGTTACATCTCAGATGAACTGATTTTAAAAATAATAATGCCTAAGTAAATGGGTAAATTCCAAAGTTTATTTGCCAAAGTATTTAGGCAACTTTTCCTGTTTTTTACGGTTAATTACACATTTCCCTAGTAGTACATTCCTATTTTATTGACATACTACATCTCAAATATAACAAAATGCTAATTACTTTTGCATTCTCTGTTCATTGTTTATAATGTCTACCAACTACTCACATTGGTCTTTCTCTTGAAAGGTTCTCCTTTCATAAACATGAATCCAAATTCATGTAGGTTTTTATTAATAATATTGTTGTCTCTTATGGACTTTTGCATTACACCCACAGATAGTTCTGTCTCAGAGGTTCCCTGGCAGGAATTGTCTAGGAATCACTGAGTTTTTACTCTGGAACATGATAAGCTAGTTGAATAACATTTCAGTCTTTTCTATACATTGCAGTCGTCAGATGTCATTTCTTATTATACCTTTCACATAGTATAGGTAAGATAATAGAGCCTGAACCAGTAGCTTTCTTGTGGCAAATGTTTAAGAACAGGATGTAATATATATCTCAACTGCGAAACATGTTAGAAATTATGTTTTATCTACAAACAGAACCTGTACTTGAGTATAATAGACAAACTATATTAACTTACTAATTTCCCACTTCTTATTTCCCTCAGGTAGATCTTATATAGGTTTTGGATAGAAAGTGTTTGTGTGTAGTTGTCAGTTCAGGACACATCCATATTTTTTAAAGCCAGATAACCAAGGGAAAAAAATTAACATCCTTTTAAAGTAATTAAAGAGACTTACCAAAGCACACTGCTGGGTAAAGAAATAATTTGCTTTTGCACATAAAAGAACACCTGTATGTTAACCAGGCAGTGCCACTGTATCATCACCCCCACCATGTCCACCACCACCACCATCGTGATGTTTGTTGAGGGTTAACGAGGGTGGTAGATGATGGTTTCCACATGTTAAAAGGTTATCTCATTTTTATAAGACTCCAGTAAGATAGATATCATTATCTTTTTGCAGCTGTAGAAACTAAGGCAAAGATAATTTAAGTAATTTGTTCAATGTTCCATAATGAATAAAAATGAAACTGACTGAGTTAAAATGCATGATTAAACTGCATCCTCAGTAAAAAAGAGCATTTGATCTCCTTTATCATGTGAAGAAAAGAACATACCAAATCCTGAGAAACCCTCATGAAGTATCTTGTTCTGCATGTTATTGTGGTAGGTGTTACCAGTCTTCTCCTGCAGCCCTCACTGAATGCCCACCGCTTTACTGTAGGACTCAGCACAGTGCCAAACTCATAGTTGCCAAGGAAGAAGTACTCACAAATGAATGGCAGTAATAATGTCATCATGCACTGAAATGATCACTGACATAGTCTTATTCTCCCAAATAAGTTAGTTTTGAATATGACCCCAAATTTACAAAACTGAATTGTCATATTAACTTAGTGCCATAAGTCAATTATATTTTTGAAAATGAATGTTAATCATTTTAGCTTTAAATAAATATAAAATTATTTCTGGGAATATTTCAGTACAAAACTCCTCCTACTTGGTGTTCACCAAAGTATAGTATAGTACATAAAAATTTTAAATGATTGTTCACTCTCCCAGGGGGACATTCTCCTAGGTCATCTAAGAATAGACACCATTCCCAATTATTTATTTATACAACTTTATTCATATGTAAAACAGTAACTCACCCATTGCATTCACTTCAATTTAATGACTTTTAATATATATAAAGTTAAGTTAATATAATCATTTTATAATTGTTACCCCTCAAAAAAACTATACCAGTAAGTGATCGTTTCCTCACTTCCCCCGGTCCTACCTCCTAGTGATACTAAGCAATCACTAATCTACCTGTTTTCTGATAGATGTGTGTATCCTAGACATTTTGTAAAAATTGAATTGTGCATGCCTCTTGTGACTGACATCTTTCACTTAGCATAATGTGTTTCAAGGTTCATCCATATTATACCACCTGTTGGAACTGTTTTGCTTTTCATTGACAAATGGTATTCCATTGTCAGATATACTACATTTTGACCATCTGTCAGTTAACAGATGTTCAAATGGTTTCCACCTTTTTGTTATTATGAGTAGTGTTTCTGTGAATATTATATACAGAGCTTTTTGAGTAAGCATTTGTTTTCAGGGCCAGGGAAATAGCTCAGGAGAATAAGTGCTTGCCTGACAAGCGCCAAGGTCTTGAGTTCAACCCCTAGTACTGGGAAAAAAAAATGTTTTTACTTCTCTTTGGTCTGTATTTAGTAAAAGAATTGCTGGTAACTTTTATTTTAATATTTTGAGGAACTTCTAAGCTATTTTCAAAATGAGCTGCATCATTTTACATTCGAGCAGCCATAGGTGGATTGCAGTTTCTCCATGTTTACACCTACATTGTTATCTCCTTTTTTGTTGTAGCCAGGCTGCTGAATATCTTATGCTTTGATGAATTTCTACCTAATGACTGATGATGCTGAGTATCTCTTCCTGTGTTCACAGGACACTTTTCTGACTTCTCAGGGAAAATGTCTGCTTAAAATTTTTGTTCATTTTTCAGTTGGTTGATCTTTATTACTGAGTTTGAAGAATGTTTTACATACTCAAGAGTACGAGTCCTTTATCAATATATGATTTACACTTTTCTCCATTAGGTGTGTTGTCTTTTCATTTTCTTGATGGTACTCTTTATACTTCAATTGTTCTTTAGATGAAATCCAATTATTACTTTCTCTCTTTTTGTTGTTATGCTTTTGCTGTCATACCTAAAAAAGGCTTTTGCCCAATCCAAGGTTACAATGATTTACTCTTATATTTTCTTTCACATTGTGTAGTTTTAGCTCCTGCTTTAGGTCTACTATCTAGTTTTAGTTAATTTAATATAAAATATTAGAAATTTATTTGTTGTCTCTGTTCTGTTCCATAAAACCGTATGTCTTATATCTGATGCCACTATCACCTTTGTTTTGATTATTGTTATCTCTCAACATGGGGAAGTTTTGAATTGTGAAGTGAAAACTTTTGTGCTTTATTCCTTTTCTCTTGTTTGGGTTATCTGTGTGAATGTCCATCATCTCAATTTCTCCAAAAAAGCTTTGATATTGATAGAGGTTGCACTGGAACTGTAGATCAATTTCAAGAATATTAACTTCTTAAGAAAATTAGGTCTTCTTTCTCTAGTTTTAGATGTACCCCTTACTGGGGATGAAATCCCATAAGGTACATTCCTAGTTCATTTTGAGACATGCTCTTTTTAACCTGCCCAGGCTGGGCTAAAAATTGTGATTCTCCTGCAGTAGCTTCCTAGAGTACTGGAACTAAAGTTGTGCCACCATTGCTGGCCTTAGCCATTTTTTTTTTTTTTTCTTTAATGTCTTTTTGAAATACTTTGTAGTTTTATTTATTTATTTATTTTTTGCATAACTGGGGATTGGACTCAGGCACTTACACTTGCCAGGGAAATTCTTATTCCACTGAGCCATCTCCCCAGCTCTACTTTGTAGTTTTAAAGAGCATTATGCTTTTTACTGCTTTACAAGTATGCAAGTATTTTGTTTTTATGGTATTGTAAATGCAATTGTTTCCTGTATTCTTTTGGTATTTAGGATTTTGTCTGCACTCTGCAAATAAAGATTAAGTTAATTCTTCTTTTTAAATGTGGTTACTCATAGTCAGCGAATTAAAGCCACCTGCTTATGCAGAATGCAGCAGAAGGGATTTGATCCCAGGACACTGTGCTGGCCCCACCCCTGGGGTGCACTGAGACTTCTATTGAGACTGGGGGTGGTGTCAGGTGTCTGTAATCCCAGATCTTGGGAAGTTGAACACAGGTGGATCACTCTTGAGTCTAATCTATGTAGTGAGACCCTGTAGGCCTTGTACTAAAATACCTAAATAAATAAATAAAAATAATAATAGAATAAATGAATAATAAAAATAAATGTGGTTGCGCATTATGTAATCTGAGCTTTTTTTAGACTCTTTGCAATCCTCCTGCCTCGACTTCCCAACTGCTGGGAGTATAAGTGAGTGCCTCTATGGTCTGCTCTGTTATCCTACCCATCACCCATTGCAATGTGAAGTAGACGCAGTAAAAGTCTTGATCTTAAAGAAGAAGCATGCAGTCCCTCACCAATAAATATGATATCTGTGGTTTTTTCTTGAACATCTTTTTTTGGTAACAATAAAATTCCCTACTTTACTATATGTAACATGTAACTTATAATACTCATTATTAGGCTTTTTATTTAATATTTTGTTCATTAGAATCTATTGTGTAGCTACTACAGTAACTAAAATATGCTCATTACATTTAACAAGGTCATATGAAACTGAATTTGATTTTAGTACTTATCTCACACGACTTCATAAAAGTTCAACTATTATAAATATACTAATTCAGGGGCTGGGGAGACAGCTCCTGAATAAGTGTTTGCCTAGCAAGTGCAGGGTCCTGAGTTCAATCCCCAGTCCCGCAAAATAAACAAACAAACAAACAAACTAATTCTACTATTATAAATAAAACATTTAGGATAGCCCTTGAACTTTGTAATCACTAATACTAATATAGTTTACTTGTTATTAAGAAGAATATGTATTATTTATGTTTGAGTTACTCCCTATATATTTTTACAGATATATGGCTCACTTAGGCATTTAAGACAATAACATGTTTTTTCAAAGCTTTCTCTCTCTCCACTCCTGCCCTCCCTACCTCTCTCTCAACTTCCCTCTCTCCTTTTGTCCCTCCCCCCTCCCTCTATCTCTTTTTAGCAATGCAGTTTTTGTAGTATATTATCGAAGAAGTTTTATCTAGATATATGTCTAGCACTTCCAAAATCAAAATCAGAAACCCTTGAAAAAATTTGAAGTTGCTTTTATGTTTATGTTCATGCTTTCCCAATCCTAGAGATGACTTCAGTTCTTTAAACTGTTCTTTTTAAAATTCCATATACCATGTTTATAAAAAGCTTAAGAGGCATCTTCCTGGTTTTGATATATAGTTAGCTAAGCTAATTTCTTGGAGAAACTGAATGGAGAGCTATGAAAAGCACACATCTTGCTTTGAGGGGCTAGATTCATTAAGGATATCTTAAAATTTAAAGAATTATGTTTCTAGGTTTTTTATAACACAGTAATAAAGGAAATTGTTTTGTGTTTTGAGATTTCCTTTGGCTGTAATTGATAGAGAAAGGAGATAGATTATTTTTTTTAATTTTCTCAATCTTACAGGAATTAGATATGTAGATATGCAAAGATGTTTCAAGATGAAATTATTTGACATATTTGTAGTCATCTCCAGAGCAGCACAATTTTTGACATAAGTTACTGTCATCTAATAAAACTTTGGTATTATAAAACTCCTTCTAAAAAAATAAAACTCCTTTTTAAACTCTAGATTATCTGACATATCCTCATTTTTGATAGGCAAAATTTGTATGAAAGCAGATTTTTGGGTACCACTCCATTTGGAAGTGAAAATACACAGACCCAGAGCCCTGAAAATTGTTATTACGAAGCTCTTTTGTTAAAGCAATCCCCTTTGTCTTTAGCCTCTCCCTAACTTTATTGGCATTTAGTATGACTTTCTAATCACATAGCTCACAGAAGTATTAGAAATTTTGGAAGTATTTTTCTAGAAAAGAAACAGCTACTTTAAAATAAGAATCTAAACAATGGGAAACCTAAATGATGTTCTACCAGTATAGAAGGGAGGGATATATATATGTGATAAGTCTCATAATGATTTTCTTTCAAAATGGTGCAGTGTATACATTTGAAGAGATTCACCTCCTTAGAAAATTGTGTCAAACACTTCATTTTCTAAAAACTGTATAAATATATTTTTTACCATTTTTCTCAGGATGTCTTGATTAAAGTCCGAGTACTTATACCCTTTTTTTAGGTTAACTTCTTGCTTGTATTTAGTAAAGTATGCATGAAAGTAACATTGATTGTTATGTTAAAAAGTGAATATGAAAGTAAACTGTTAACTGAAGTTCTATTTACAAGTTATAGAGACAAGGGCGATAGCTCAGTGGAACAAGTGCTTGCCTGGCATAATCAAGGACCTCAGTTTAATCCTTGGTACCAGAAAAATAAAGTTAGCATTGTATTTACAAGTTAATCTTGCCGCTTTTCATTTCCTTCAAAGCTATGTTTTAGTTTACACTTTCATGATTGCTTTCTAAGAGATGCAGAATAGATAAATATGAAAGGACATATATGAGTTCAATATCTTTTTAAAGGTATTATTTAGGAAATAATAACAAAAGTGTTTTATACATGTTTTATTTTTGATTGGCAGTTGGTTGAAACTGGGATTGTGAATATCTGTTGAAGTCTTATTTTAGAAGGAGATATTACTGTCTAATATGGTTTTGGGTTCATGTTTTGTTGTTTTGTTTTCTTTTTAGCATTTTATTATTGCCCAAATAGTATAAATAAATCTTTTCTGCATCAAATTGTTAGTGTTGTCTTATATACGCTTAAAAGCTATGTTTCATGTCAGGGATATAGCTCAGCAGCACAGCACCTGCCTGGCAAGTGCAAGATCTTGAGTTTAGTGGGTTTTTTTTGTTTTTTGTTTTTTTTTTGGGGGGGGGTTATGTTGCTAAGTATGCGTACAGTATCAAAACTGAACTGTGATTAAAGTCAAGTTTTTGTGTTTTCTAATTTCTTTCTATATCATCACTTTTATTAAAGGAGCATGTGATCATGACAGACGTAGTATACTATGAAAATTCTTGCTATATCCTTTTTGATGGAAATACCTTAGCCTGCACCTCCTCTCTCTGTCTGTCTGTCTCTCTCTCTCTCTCTCTTTTCCTCTCTCTCTCTCTTTCTCTCATTCCAACTGTTTTTTAAAATGTTAACTTAGGGCATGAGTTGCTGGTATGGTCTCAAATTTATAATGCCCTGCCTCCCAGAAGACTGAGATTAAAGGCAAACTTAACCATACTTGGGTCTCCTAATCATTTTTTTCCTTTCCCACTCCTTGCCTTTGGTAGCAGATTGAAAGATTGTCTTTAACTTCAAAGATATCTCTGGCACAGCCTAATAGTTTCACATAATTATTAAAATTCTGTTAATGCTACTTTTACTGAAATGTATTATTTATTATTGTCTCACACATTAGGATTTCTTGAGGACTAGGACCATGTAGCTAATACTAAGCCTATGACTGCTACTTAATAATACAATAAATATTGAAGTACTGGTGGTGCTATAAAATATTTCATATCCAGTATTTTCAGTGAGCTGTGTTGATTTCTTTACTGAAGAACAAAGTCAAAAGATGCATGAAGCCACATGACTTAAGTTTGGGGGAATTTAGAAATATATTAGAAATAGGAATAATGTGCTTTCTCCTATAATAAGCCATTTTAATAGGAAATAATAATTAAAATAAAGATATATTTAACAGATCTATTAAGTAGCCATCCAGGACACTGAGACTTCTAGATTAAGAAGTAGATCATATTATTTTATTTTTCATTTTTTTATCTTCCACTAATATTTTAATCACATTAGATTGAAATTAGGCATAGTTGACAAATTGTCATGCGAGATAAATGTAAATTTCCTTGGTCAGCAGAAATATCCATTAATTTGAATATATTTTAAACCAGTGTTTAAATTTCCCACAATTGAAGACAGCACTGTCTAATAAAAAAAAAGTGTCTTGGTAAAGCTGTGAGTTATGGCTCTTTCTAGGAGGGCAAGGTGATTCTGGTTCTAGTTATCAGAGGAGAAGCAGGTACTCAGACACAGGTAGGGAAAAGGCCTTTCAGTGAGTTGACCTAGAAACTAGAGTTCTTCTCCTTGGTCTGGATTCAAGGGAGTCTGGGGTTGGAATAACTTCTGGTAAGTAGGAGTCCGGAAGACTTTGCCACGTGGACAGGTGGGGGCCAGGTAGAAAGGACTGTGGTAGGAAGCCTCAGGTGAAGGTATGATGCACTGAGCTTTATAAATTAGTTTGTGTTGGCAATACCTTGTGTTTGGTGTTCAGTTGTTACCTAAACCTTCAAGAGAAGCATTTGATGGGTGTTTTAACCTAATGAGTTTAGATAAAGACATAGACCTAATGGTGTGAGTCAGGTTAGAAACTCAGCTTTTTCTTTCAAACCATCACCTGTCCTTTTGGGAGGGAAGTAGATAATTTTATAAAGGAAAAATTATTACAGTTTTTGGATGAAAAAATTTTAGTTATTAGATGGCTAAGTATAACTATGCATGTGAAGCAGAATGTTGATGCTGGCTGTCCTTATATATAGTGAGTGCTCTTTGCTGGCTGCTTCCCTGCCACATTCCCTACATATGAAAAGGAAAAAAATACCCAAAAGAATCCATTGTATGTATATTTCTCAGAATAAGGTAAATTACCTTATAAGAGGAAGCCCCAAACTTGAATTATTTTAGTAAGGCAAGGTAGCATAATAATACTCCTCCTGTTCACTTCAGCTCTTTTACTTAAATAGCATTTAGCATTCTCTTAGCTAGTATAACTGCCAGTGCTCAGAAGGATAGCAGAGACCTTACTTAAGAAAATAGGTCAGAAAACCAGGCTTGGCGGCATATACCTGTAATCCTAGCCCTCAGGAAGCTGAGGTAGGAAGATCATGAGAGTTCAAACCAGCCTGGATTACAAAGAGAGCTCAAGCCAGGTGTGGTGGCTGAAGTGGAAGGATCGCTTGAGTACAGGAGTTCTGGGCTGCTGTGCGCTATGCCGATCAGGTGTCCACACTAAGTTCGGCATCAATATGGTGATCTCCCAGGAGCGGGGACCACCAGGTTGCCTAAGGAGGAGTGAACCAGCCCAGGTTGGAACAGAGCACGTCAAAACTCCCGTGCTAATTAACAAAGAGAGCTCAAGGCCAGCCTGAACTGCATTGTGAGATCCTGTCTCGAAAAAACAATATACTCTTTAAGGAAGGAGAATATAATTATGATATAAAGATGATCTTAAAATTAATAATGTTGAGACCGTGAATGACCCAGAGCACAGGGCCAGCATGTGAATGAGATAGCCCAGGGCTGCCAGGTCCTAAAGCGACACAGAGCGCAGGCCCAGGCATGGAACCCTACAGCAGAACTCCCTGCAGAGAGGTTAGAGGAAAGACCCACACAGCTGATTCAGGAGAAGAACATCTTGCCAGTGTGACACAAAGGGTTCACTTTCAATGCTACAACAGGAAGAAGTGGAGCACAGCAGCCAGACCCAAGCCACACCCAGCTGGAGGAGTCTGAACTTCCTAGATCCTGACCTGCTGCTAAGGTAATAACTCTATCTAAGCTCTACACCAAAGGTCAAAAGTATAAAAAATGGCAAAGAGAAGGAACAAAAAGCAGTTTCAGGCCCCGTGTCCACCCAGTACAAATGCAGATGACACTAGCATAGAGGAAATTGAAATCAAACCTGAAATCTCTGAAATAATAGCATTGGAAGTAAAGAAACAACTGCAGAAAGGCATAGAAGAGATAGATCAGATCAGAAATAATTTCTGAAGTAAAAAATGTAGTGATAACTATAGTTAAACAAGTACTAAGTGCTTCTAAAGAATACACTGATAAAAAAATACAGCAGTATGAAACAGATACAAAGTGATACATAGGAAATTAAAACCTCAATCACAAACTGACAAATCCATTTCAATGAAAGTGAAAATAGACTCTCTGACCTTAAAGACACCATTGCAGCTAGTGAAAAAGTAAGCAAAGATCTCTTAAAAACAACTAGGATGCAGGAAAAAATAAATCAACACCTGCAAGACAATGCAAAGATGAATGAACAGTGTGAGACTAATAGGTATCAATGTGAAGGAAGGAGTCAATACAAATGTTATAAAAATAATATGAACACAAGTAATAGCAGAAAACTTCCTAAATATGGGGCAGCAGTCTGACATTCAGGAAACTGAAGCATGTAGAACTCCAAATAACATCAACCCAATTAAAACCACTCCCAGACATATATTAATCAAGATCCCAGAAATTCGGTACAGGGACAGTATACTAAAAGCCGCTAAAGAAAAGAAACAGATCACATTTAAAGGAAATCCCATGAGAATAATGGCAGATTTCTCCTCAAAAACTATCAAGTCATGAAGAGCATGGAGCAAAGTAGTTCAGTCTTGCAAGAAAACAAATTCCAACCCAGACTGATAAACCCTGCAAAACTCTCTTTCAAGTATAATGGAGAAGTAAAATACTTCCATGACAAAGAATAACTAAAGAATTTCAAGATGACAAAGCCAAGCCTACATGGACTACTAAATGATGTTCTAGAGAGGGAGCAAAATGATCGCAACCCCATGAACAAGAAAGGACAGAACCCATCAAACAAGGCAGGCAAACAAAGGAAAATAAGAGGTATACAATAGTAGTCTTTCAGTTATCCTCTTGTGTACAGCAGCAAAATATTTCGATCAGCACACTCTACAAATGGACTTCTCTTACACCCTTTGTGTCAAGATTCCCTATGGGCCTACAGGGTAGATTTCAAGGAAATAGCTGTAGCTCAGTCCCTCAAGTGATACCTGGCCACCAGGAAATGTCATGGTCATTATCCATGTCCACAGCACACTAGAACTTTGTGCGATGTCCTACCCCCCAAACCGTCAGAAGTGATTGTCATTTATTTGTCATTCCAGCATTTATTTTGTGTTTTATTCTTAGTATATTTTTACTATCATGAAAACTTTTTTCTTAATTCTAATGTTTTGAAGCATTTGCTTTTTAATTAATTAGTATTTAATTTTCTGAATAATGCTTAATCTTAATTTTTAAGATTTATACTTTTTCTTTGAATTACAATTTATGTAAAAGACATCATATGATATCTTCTCCTAGTATTAGAAACTTTAAACAGTAAAAGAAATTAATAATGTTTAAGAATGAAAATCTTTTTGTAAACATTAATTCTTATGTAGCCTAGTTGAGAAAATCTGCTGAAAAAGTTACACAATTCTTTATAACCATTAATACCTATACTGTGTAGATACATGGAATGTATATTACTGATTGCAGCAATTCTGTAAATTTAGTAAAATGAGTCCTGATATCCTGTTCAACAATGACAAGTCAGAAGTCCTGGTTAGGTGAATTCATCAGAAATGGAGCAGAAGCTGAGTCTCAAGTTTCTGGCTTTATGCACCTGCCTGTTTTCCATCATAACACATTTTCTACTGAAAAAGCTACTCAGCCAGAAAAGTAACGTGTGAGCTGGGCATGGTGGCACACATATGTAACCTCAGCACTTGGGAGGTTGAGGCAGGAGGATCCTGAGAGTTTAAAGGCCAGCCAAGGTACATAGTGAGTTCAAGGCCAGCCTGATGACATAGTGCATACTTGTCTCCAAAATATAAGTGTTAATTTGCAAACAAGTATGTGCTTTTGAGAGTATATGTGTGTGTATGTGTGTGTCTGTGTGCACTTGTGGAATGCATTATTGTCATTGTTTATCTGAAAACTATCAGTAAGTACTTAAGGCTTCATTTCTACCTTTTGCTAGAAAAACCACAATTAAAATGAATGGATTTCATATGGAAAAACAAGTTTAGTCTTTATATACTACCGTAATTTTTTTTTTGTTTGCCTTTTCCTCCTAGTACTGGGTACTACACCCTCAGCCCTGACCCCGCTGTTAATTTTTATTTTGATATAGGATCTTACCAAGTTGCTCAAGCTGAGCTCAAACCTGCAGTCTTTTACCTCAGCTTCTTAAAATGCTGGAATTGCATGTGTGTGGTACCGTGCCTGGCTCTTTAAGATTGTTCTGCTTGAATGCTACTATTAGCACAACTGGTTGTTGTTGCTGTTTTGTTTTTTTTTTTTTTTTTTTCAAACTTCTTAAGAGTTGAAACTTCAAATCTATTGCTTTACTCTTGGGATTTCACATTGCTTTTTGGAAATTTTCTAATAATGTTCAAAACATTTTAACTTATCCAGCTTCAATTTTAAAGAAGTAACCCTCTATGAGAACTGAAGAAAGAGAGAAATGTTAAATGTTCCAACCAAATAATGGAACACGAAGGTAGCTGGTAGAAATCTGAGGAACTTGTTAAGCAAAATTGTGACTTTGATCATAGTTTTTTGTCTTAACAAGATGTACTTGGTGAAAATATGCTTGGTGATAGATTCCTTGCACAAAGGAGGTTGTATTGAAAGTGTTACTGAGCATTAAAGCAAAGAACATTTTATTAGCGATGAATTTTAAATTGCTGGACATAGTTGTTTATACCTCTTAATTCCAGCAGTCTGGAAGTTAAAACAGGAGGACCATTGTTTGAGGACAGTCTGGAGTTCATAATGTGTTTAGGAGCAGCCCAAAATATGTAATGATGCCCTCTGTCAAAAACATACATACGTACATACATAGATGAAATTTGGGAAAGAACCATTAGTTTTATTTCTGCCTTTTTATGACTGTAAATAGTATCAGAGTTTCCAAATTTCTTTCACTAATAGAATGGGCAAATGCATGATTGGTACTGATTGGTACTACTGTGTAAAAATGGCTTTCAAATTTACTTTCACAGAATATTTGAGTATAATTTATAAAAAGCACTCTAGCATTTCAACTGTTCAGAAAAGCCTTCCAAAATTTTTGAATTAATACAATTTTTCTGTTTAAATTTGTGATTCAAGTACAGTTTTCAAATTTAAGTAATTTCATGACATAGCAGTCAGACATTGAATCAGATTAGCAGACATAAGTAATCCTGCTACAGAATTGTGAATTGAGAAGCAGTTTCTGAACATTTAGGAGTACAACAGCTTCAAGTTACTCATGTTGTCATGCAAGGGAGGACGATAGCTATAATTACTACTTTGAAAAATGTTAAGATACATTTTAATTTAATTGCTAGAATGAACTTCATCTTCTGATTTTTTCTGAGAGCTTTCAACTTTGCTAACAAGTAGTTTAGAATCAATGTAGTTCTGATAGCTGATATAATATAGCAATGATTCTTATACACCTCAAATGTCCCTAGACTATCATTGTTTTATGTCATTCTGATATCATAATTGATTAACTAATCAATGAAACCATGCAAAATTATTTTTGACTTTTTGTTTACTATGACACATTTTTGTTCCTTATTATTGTAAATTTCCAAAGCATATAGACAATTCTCACCAGATCTCAGATATTTGTTTTAGATGATTTAGTAAAGTAAAAGCTATGTTATGCCAAGAAAATTTCCTCTGGGGACCACAGGAACCTGGATTGCTTTACCAGAGAGATTCTTAGGGCTATTGAATCAGGGGAGAAATGCGTGTAAATTAAGGCGAACCTTAAAAAGAGACAAGAATCACATTAACCGTGAATCTTCAATCAAACTAAGAATGGTCTTGCTGAATTACAGGATTTGATTTTCTATCCATTTCTTTCTCATGAAACATGCTTGGGGCTGAGCAGCAGGAGGAATTTATGCACTTAATGAAGGTTAATTATTCTCCTGGGTAAGGTTATGGAGACCAGCTAATACGTAATGTATTTAAGAAAGTTCACCAGAGGTGATTAGAATCAAAATAGTTTGGGTACTTAATAAGTGAAGCTTCATTTATCAGAAAACTACATTCATCCTAAGCATCTTATTTCCTGCTAATAGATGAGTAAGTATCTTATCATAAAATGTAATATGGAGGTTAGTCAAGAGGACTGACTTTGTTGCTTTTTTTTTTAAGTAGAGGATTACAGGTCAAGTTATATCATCCACTAATTGCAATCAACACATCCATATACTAAAATTGGACTTAGCTGGGGAGATGGCTCAGTGGAATAAATGCTTCCCAGGCAAGCGCAAGGGCCTGAGTTCAATCCCCAGTTCTGCCAAAAAAAAAAAAAAAAAAAATTGGACTTAATGGGGCTTATTAGTTTAAGAGATTATTAGGTTTAGTGCCTTTATAAGATATTTTCTGAATCAGAGTATCTCTTAGTCATCTTCATATTACCAACATCTTGATACTTGTATAACATATGTAAGGAATGTTCTATAAATCTTTTTATGTGTGTGTATATGTGTATGTGTTTATGTTTCACTGCTGGGGATTGAATCCATGCATGATAGACAGCGCTATACTCCAGTGTTGTTCTGTATATTTTTATTTAATGAATGAAAAAAACAGCCTTTCTTCTTTTCTTCACGTTCCATTTACCAATCCTCTACTTATAAGCCACCATATGTAACACCCTCTTACAACATCACACTATTATTCTTTTTTCTGGAACAAGGTGCCATGTTATTTGCACTCAAGAAGAGTAAGACTTAAATGGACCTTAAACTTACCATGTCTAGTGCCTACTTACACACTTTAAAAGATATCACCTATACTGAGTGATTAGAATATACTTAGTAGTATATTTTAATAGTGACAACAGGGTTAGTATTTTAGAGAAATTGTGATTTTCTTCATAGTTGTTGTGACAGAAAATCTATTTTGAACCAGAATCTGGCACAGTTCCTAGCACCCAGAATAGCTACACAGTATTTGTTGAGTGAGGATACAGAAGAGAAGACAGAAGATAGAAATGTAGAAAGATCAACTTGTTCATGTATATCCTCACCCAACAAAAGTTTGACTGGTTGGTTGGTTGGTTGTTCAGTAGATTAGATGGTTGGTTAGTTTGTGATATTGTTTCAATATGTAGCTCAGGCAGGCCTTGAACTAAAAGATTCACCTGCCCTAGCTTTCCCAGTGCTAAGATTAGAGGCTGGAGGTTTGTTTGTTTGTTTGTTTGTTTGTTTTTTAGTAAAGTGAACAGCATAGGGGCAGCAATAAATGGGCTAGTAATAGTCCACTAAGAAGAGGAAAAAGGAAACTTACTAGAAAAGAGTTTAGAAGGACTGGGAGTTTGCTCAGTGATAGAGTACTTGCCTATATGCAGGAGGTTAGATCCTCAGTACAAGCAGGAAAAAAAAAAAATTTAAAATCTTTTGAATCCTGTTGCAATAAAGGCAAGCAGCGGTCACTGATAGAAGTCACTGATAGAGGTCAAACTATAATTGCCTAATGGTTACTGAATTTATTAAACAAAGAGAATCAAGTTTTTGTAACATCTAATTATTAAAAAGGAAGGTTTATTATTCTTTTAGGAAAAATAATATTTCTCTGTACATTTAGAAAATTTCTTTAAATAGTTGAATGGTTGATACACTTATATTTTAATTATCTGAAAAAATCATTTATTTAAAGCTTCTAGTTCCTTGATGGTTACAGCTCAGTGAAATGATTTTTGGCATCATGGCCTCATCTTTAGACATTTATTCACCTCTCTGTGTGTGTTTCCTTTTGAATATTACATATTCACTAATATCTACTTTTGCACATAGCTTAACACTAAATGCTTTTAACAATTGACTTTTCCATTGTTTTGAAGAACTCTGAAGTCAGACTTCAAGTCAGTTGTTGCTTATATTATCTCTTCAAATTTGTTTTCTTACTAACAGAATGAAAATGCATTTGCTGTGAGATATATTGCGTGGAGTAAATGAAGTGTCTGTTGTGCAGAATGCCTACTACACTGAAAGTACTTGATAGAAGTATGGCTGGCCTGACCAGATAGCTCAGCTCCTGATTAGCCCAGAGTACAGGGACCGGGGTTCCATTTCCAGCACCATGTGTCCTGCCAGCCATGTACCCGAGAGAGGAATTGAGACTGGGTGTGGTGGTGCATGCCTATAATCCCAGCACTTGGGAGGCAACAGGAAGATCATTATGAATCCGATCTGTGTTGTGCAACCCTGTGTGTAGACCCTTTATTAAAATACATAAAAAAGAAAAGAAAAAGTATGACTAGTGTTTTTTTTGTTTTTTTTTTTTCTGGACCAGGGATTGAATTCTGGCCCTTGCGCTTGCCAGGGAAGTGCTTATTCCACTGAGCCATCTCCCCCACCCTTGATTAGTGGATTTAAAGGAAGGTTTTGTATGCTTGTGGTAGGTTTTATTTTCTCTCCTTTATGTTTTTAATTTTCTAGAAATTTAGAGTTTATGGTTCAAAAACTGGAATAGAGGTAAAATATACATAGGTTTTGTATAATTTTTTTAACTAGAGATGAGGTTTTGCTGTGTAACTCAGGTTGTCCTAGAATTCCTATGAATCCTTCTGCTTTATCCTCCCAAGCCCTGGAACATGTGTGTGCCACCATACCCTGGCAGTGATATATAAATTATCTTCTTTTGCTTTTGTCTCTTTATAAATAAAAATTGTTAAGGTTTTTTAATAGGAATTAAAATTCAGTGAACTTTTTCCATCTGGCTTTTTTGTTGTTGGTTTTTTGGGTTTTTGTTTGTTTTATTGAGATGGTCTTGGCCCAGACTGGCTTAAAACTCATGGTGATCCTCTTGTCTCAGCCTCCTGAGTGCTAGGATTTTAGGCATGCACCACCCTGCCTGGCTCCATATGACAATTCTGAAATGTAAAAATGAGCTACTTTTTTAAAATATTGAATAGGCATAAAAATCAAATTATGTTGCTAAAAAGGAATACTCGTACATCTTTTCTCATCTTGGATAACACAAAAATAGCTAACAGCTTTGCTCATAAAAATCATATTTGGAGGGTGACTCAGCATCAGTTCTCAAACAGATCTCTGGGAAAGTTACACAGGAGTGATTACAGTGGCCTTCCAGCTCTAAGCAGCCTCCTCATCTAATTAATCAGACTTTATTTTTCAAGATACTTCCAACTTTACTAAAATATTAAAATTTGATAGGGTTTTCTTTAAGCCAGAACCTCATAAGGTTGTCTGTGCTCACTGTGTCATTTTGTCTTTATGGGTGCAGCATTTGTACATTTACATAAAATTTAGGAACGGTGAAACCTTATCCGTCTGAAAGGATAGCTTCATACTGTGGTTTACATGCTGTTTGTTCATACACTCTCCTTGCTACCTTGAAACAGTTGGGTGGTCTATTTAACAATGACCAAGTTCTTAACAGGAAGTGAGACTATTGATGTCAGTATATATAATATATTTTTAAAAACTCAACGATTCGTACATTAGAACAAGTAATTTAGAGGTATTATGAAATCATTTATTGGGAAATAAAAAAGTTTATTTCTCTCATTCCTTAGGTTCAAAAGAGATTTGATTCATTTCTCAATCTATGAAAAGTTTGTATTATTTATAATATATATATTTTATATATATATATATAAACTGGACTTTACTAAATTATTAAAATCTGACATGGTTTTCTTTAAACCAGAACTTCATAAGGTTAATATATGCATATATATTATCACATGTATATATATATATATATTTATATATATATATTCTTTTTTTCTAGGACATGTTTTGAATAATTTCTCTTGGAGTATCATACCATTTAGGTATTGTAGTTAACCTTACAGCATTAGTAGGATTTGCAATTTATGTGATAACTAGTAAATAATTTTTAGAAGAATGTTGTGGTGCAATTTGCATTTGGATAAACTTGCTGGATATTTCTGTTCTTTGTTTTTCCTACAAAAAAATATGTGTTTAAAATTGTAATATTTTCAGAAAAATGTTGTTTCAATGTAATTTTAAGAAAAAATTACTCCAAAACTAATACTACATTAGAAAGTTTATTTGCAAAAAAAAAAAAAAAAAAAAGGTAATGAAGGCAGGTAGGTATTGCTGTGAATTTTAAAATATTCCCAAAAGATAATATTCTTAAAGAATATTATAAGTATGAATTTTTTTTCTTGTTAATGGGCCAGCTCTACCAGTATTTTTTTGTTTCTTTATTTGTTTTTTCAGGCCATGGCCATTTAAATTCAGATCACAAAACTTGAGATGCACACTTAACATACAACCATCTTATATTATTTAACTGCAAATAAAGTTTCTTTTCAGAGCATCCATGCAACTAAATTGGAATTATCTAAATAAACTTCTAATGATAAACATTACCTTTTTTAGGACTAATGATAAATAATGAGGTAGAATAGACGTCAGCAGATTTCTTAGCCCTAGACCCCTAATTTAAGTTTGTACTGACTTTAACTACCGGTGGCTTTTTGGGAATGAGAGAACTGTGTTACTGAATACCCATTCTTTAATGCAAAGACTGATGTTTACTTTTTCAAATGGTTCAGTCTCACTAACAAGTAAGCCCTTAGCAGACCCCTAATAAAAGACAAGTTTGTAAAACTGGGCCATTTTAATGTGTTTTACAATTTAATAAATAGTTTTCTTGATTACTGTAATCATGAGAGTTGTTCAGCAGTATTCAAGTTATGGTTTTCCTGATTGGTCTTTAGTCTTCAGTAAGTGTAAGGAGTTACTATATGAATCATCTGTCAAACTAGTAAGACTGCAATGATGCATCCACCATTTTCAGGATTGTTGGTCACCTGGGCATGTTTACCCCAAATAACCTTGCCTGCTTGTGTCACAAGGCCCAACTTGCTCATGTTCACCTCAATCACTGTTCCTTTGGTTGTATACATTGGTGATGAAGGATTCCTTTTCACACCAGGTATTGTCAGGCAAAAGGTGGCTTTTAGTTCAGGATGTGTTATATGGGCCTTCTTAAAACATAAGCCCATTGGCCTAATGAATCTTTCATATTTAGGTGGTTTTCTTGTAAAGCCATCACCTACAAAGCAGACTTTAGGAACCATCTCTTCCATACCTTCTTTTTTCTTTTTCCAGTTTGAATAACTTTTAATACTTCCATTTCTTCTTGGGCACGAACTTTGGACAGAGGAACTTCCCATTTTCCTGCCTTTTCATTTTTGTTTAATCATTTTGGAAAGTACTTCTGCAGGAATCTTTTCATTGTTCTTTTGTTTGGTTTTTCTCTTTTCATGCATCTTGATAGTCTTCATTTGTGTTTTCTGAGCATGGTGCTGTTTGTGGTAGAGCTTAGCTTTCAGGCCAATCTTTTTTTTGCCTTCTTTGAATGTTCATGAGCCTCTCCACTTCTTTCTCTTTTTCTCATGGTAACCCAAGCAGTACCCATAGCATTTGTGGTGCAATTCAATATATTCATTCTGTGGCATGATGACAGCTGCAGAGCCTCTGTGGATGGCCTCAGATGTGCAAACGAAAGTCCTAACTTTAGGGTTTCCCAGACACATGAGCTGCCTCCGCGCAGCTGGAAACAGGAAAAGCCTACCAGTCTTTCAACTAAATTTGATTTTAATTTTTAGTAATCATGCCCAGTTCTTAATCTTAACTTTAGATAGATCTGTGGCAGAAATATATAGAGATACACACATAAACATATGTAAATGTATAATGTTTTGAAACTTAAAGCCAGGAAAATTCAGGGTTTTTTTTAATGTGTTAGGTTTTTTAAACTAATCCATAACTACCTGTATTTATGCATCATATTTTTCTGAATCATTGATAATTTAGAAATCTTTTTATTCTGATTTTCATCACATAACATGTACTTCTCCAGAATTATACAAAAGATGTAGACACCAAATAAGCTTCACATTAATTGACTCTATTTCCTAGTCTCCTAAATGAAAGCTTTATAATATTAATGACCCTTTCTGTTCTCCCTCTCAAGTGAGACCTACAGAATACCTTACTTTCCCCACCTTCTTTTTTTTAATTCCATCGTCTTGCTAAAAGGCATTCATGACTTTTAGTTCTAGATTTTTTCTCTTACCATAATCTTTGTATTTTAAGCATCGTTACTTAGCCATTATATTACAAATAGTGCTCCCCAAAAGAAATTTATAAATACAAATCAGTTAATCATTATTTCACTAATGACCATTTTTACCTAATTTTAGCATATGATCCCTCCCAGTGGGGCCACCCTGTTGTTCTCCACATTTCCCTGCATATTCCTTTTTTTTCTGTACAGTTTTTCCTTATTTCTTCCTCATGGACCACCCTCATTTTTTGTCTTTATCTGTTCAAAGTGTTCTTCAAGATCCATTCTGGACAGCTGGAAGCTGTCCTTCCAGCTCATAGGATGTGATGGATGACATGTTTTTATGCACTCTGCCCAGAATTGTATCCTTCCCTAGCTAGGTATGCTCTAACATCTTTCACTTTAAGCAGCCTTTAAAGATAAGCTGCTGTTCATTGTTAATGACTGAATAGTTGTAATAAAACCTAAGCGCTTGGAGTTGTAAAACTAAGTCCATAGCCCACATTATCAATTAGTAAATATTATTCTCCCTTTGATAATATTTTCCTTGACGTAATTAAAGTGTTTGTGCAAGAGAGCCCCTTAGAGATTATCTACTGTAACATGTTTATTAAGTACCAGAGAGAAGTGAGACCCAAAGCAGTTATTTTGCCCAAGTACTGATAATGAACTAGAACCCAGATTATTTTATTCCTATTTTAGTGCTCTTTTGAACTGCTTTTTATTAGATTTGTGACTTAAACATTAACTTACAGATATCTGTGTAGGTAAAATGAAAATGGATTTTTTTGAATTTTTCTAAACAAATGCATTTTTTTTTATAAAACTAAATTTAAAACACCATATGCTGCTAATAATTTTAGTAGTGACTTAAAAATGTAGGGATATAGGTTGATATAAATAAAAGCAAATAAAAGAATGCTGTTTGGTGTATCACATTGAAATATTTGACCATTTTCACTTGTAAGTTTATTTGTATTTTGGCACCATCATGAAGGTAATTAGTCATATTTTTCCTACATAATCTTCAGAGAGAATAAATTAAATGTTGTTTTGAATCCCACAAAATAAAGACAATCTGAATGGTAGTTCACAATCTTTTGTAGTTCTGAATGTACCTGAGTCATTGTGAAACTTGAATTTAAGGTATTATGTCATGCAAACTACTTTTTTCTCGTGTTTTCATGTAAGGATGTATAAGACACATCCAACATACTGTGAATATCTATGGAAATATATTAAATAATTTGTACTTTATTTTGAGTAGTGTACTCTTAAAAATTGACACATGTGAAAAGCATTATTAGTTTTAAGTATAAAATATTGAATTTTAAAATTTTTAAGGACATTTAGATTCATTTCCAGGGTATAGTATGATGTCTTCCATCTATGTACACATCCTAGAAAGTTTCAGTAAAGCTAGTTAAACTTACCCATTTATCATGTTTTTTGGTGAGAACATTAATTTTGAGGTAAATTATGCATTAATATTTAACTGGGATTGGGAGGCTGAGGTAGGAGGATTGTTTAAGGACATCCTGAACTGCATAGTGAGACCCTGTCTCAAAAAGAAAAAAAAAAAAACTTAACTGGGATCACTATACAATATAATAGATCACTAAAATTTAGTCTTCCAGCTTTGCTGAAACTTAGTACCCTTTGATCAGTTTCTTCCTTTTCTTTGTTTTTCCTGCTCCTATCTCAGACACCTATCCTATAGTAATCACTTTTTTAGTCTTTCTTTAAGATCAGCTTTTTAAAATTCCACATACTGGTTTACACATTATTTGTCATTCCAAACCTGGCTTAGTTTTCTTAACATAGTATCCTCCAGTTCCATTCATGTTATCATAAATCATAGTGTCTTTTTAAAAGCTGAAATTATATGTATGAATGACATCAATATATGTAGACAGACAAAATGCACAATATACATGAGGAAAAGAAAAACTTTTATAAATGTAGTACTAAATTCATGCAGACATCATGAGAGTAATACTAGTTACCTGTTTTCTCTGTAATTACAAGAAGTGCTCAAAATGGTCACCAGTTGCTTCCAGACTATTATTATGGTAAATTGCTGCTTAGATAACCTTGGTTATTGGTATTGCATGGATTTTCAATTCTTGAAGAGCCCACAGTATTATGAGGTTTTTTCTGATATATAGTTATGGACCCCCATACAAAGGTAACATCATTTGTTGATAAAACATCATACTAGTTTTCTTTTCCTGAAAATACATAGACGAAAGAAGAGTATTCATTTGCTTTATCCATCCATTTGTTGATGCACACATAGGTTGCTTCCATATTTTCGCTATTGTTGATAATATTGATCTGGGCGTGGTAGCACACCTGTTATCCCAGCATTCAGGAAGCTGAGGCAGGAAGATCGCCATAAGTTTGAGGCTGGCCTGAGCTATATACTGAGTTCAAGGCCATTCTGTACCAGACAGTGACACCCTGTCTTAAAAAATGAAAAAAAAAAAAAAAAATGTGTGTGTGTGTGTGTGTGTGTGTGTGTGTGTGTGTGTGTGTGTAAATGGTGCTAACAACATGAGAATGCAGATAACTCTCTAACATAGCTATTTTACTTCTTTGGGTTATATACCCATTAGGAGAATTGCTAGATTTTATGGTAATTTAAATTTTTTGCTTTTCTGGAATCCTCGTATTATTTTCCAAAATGGATATACTGGTGTAATTGTACATTTCAATCAATAATGTGTCCACATCCTTGCCCCTACTCTTATTGTTTGTAGTAGTGGGCAGTTCGGAGCAGTTTTTAGAATCTTTTGCAATCACAGTTCTCGTACACATTAGTTACAGATTTTTCTAAAGTACTAATGGGGACTGTCTTAGTTACTCTTCTCTCATTGCTGGGACAAATACCCAACACCCAAAAGAAAGGAAGGAAAGGTTTATTTAGCTTACAGTTACTTCAGGTTTCTGTCCATACTCAGCTGGCTCCAAGTCTGGCATATCGCAGAGAGCAGCAGCTCATGGCCGCCTAACAGCAATAGCAAAGAGCAATCGCTAAAGGAAGTTGTCTCTCTGTCTGTTATATTCCATTCAGGCTCTCCACCCCAGGGTGGGATGTAGTACTTAACACCCATAGTTCCAGCAGTAAACCCATAATCCCAGCCTTGGATCACACATAATCCCAGTGGATCATGAGTTAATCACAAACTGTAGAAGTCCCCACCCCTTGACTACATGAGGCATTAGGGGGACAACTAGACACAAACCATAACAGGGACATAGTTGACCACATGTAGCTAATTTGGTACATGTGCATCATTACATTTTCTAGAGAGCTGTGTGCAAGTACAATACTAGCTGTTTCTTATTTCTTTAACTGAGCTAGATTTGGTGGGCCTGATATTCATGGTATACATATCTAGAGTCTCATCTCTTTCATGGCAGATTTCCAGATACCTTCCAGTTCCCTAAGATCATGTTCTTGAAGTCCACTCCATGCATAATCTTGTGAATGCAGTAAGTATTGTCAGCTCACTAACTTGTCATTTGTAGAAGGGCCATTTCTTAGCAGTCTTCTTTGTGGGACCTGTTGAGCCAGGTGCAAGTTGTAAAGGGGGAGCACAGGGGATTGTGGAACAGGGAGAACAGTACTGAGAGCTATTTCAGTGGCATGAGATGATTGCTCATTGTACCCTACAGCTGCACTTCTCTGCTGGTTGGAAATGTTGAGTACTTTTTCATGTATTGATCATTCTGGTCTCTTTATTCAGGTTCTTTGCCATTTTTAATGTTTGTTTTCTTCTTGTAGAGTTGTCAGCTCCTAGTCACCTGTTTAGACACATTTTCTCCCACTATGTAGGTTGTTTTTAAGTTGTTTTCTTTGTGGTGCATCTTCTTAGTTTGATGCAGTCTCATTTGTCTGTTTCTGTTGCCTGAGCTTTGCAGGGTTTTCTAAGAAATTATTGCCCATGTACCACTATGCATTTTTCTCCACTGGATGTCTTGTTGCTTTATAGTTTCTGGTCTTATATTTAAATCTTTTCCCAATTTTGAGTTCATTTTTGTGTATGGTTTGAGATAAAAATGAAATTTTATTTCTTTGTGTGTTGATATCCATCGTTTATTTACTAGACTGTCTTTTTCACATTGTATGTTCTCAGGATCCTTGTTAAAAATCAATTCACTGTATTTGAATTTATTTCTGGGCATTCTATCCTATTCTGTTTATCACTGTTTTCATGTCAATGTATCATTTATTATAGTAACTTTATATTTTGAAATAAGAACACATGATGCTTGCAGCTTTATTTATTTATTGTTCAAAATTGCTTTAGTTATATAGGGTATAACTGGTCCTCCACACAAAGGTAACATCATCAGTTAAAAAAACATCATACTGTTTTTCTTTTTCTGAAAATACTTAGAAGAAAGAAAGACTATCCCTAAAAACTGCATATAGTTTTTAGGACTGCATTTTCTTTTTCTTTAAAAATGGTATCAATCCTTAAATAAAGATTGCATTGAATCTATAGTAGAACACATTGGGCCATGTGGATATTTTAATAATATTTATTCTTTTCATCTGTACTTTTTTTAAATCATGTTGTATAGTTTTCAGTGTACATTTTTTTAATTTCTTGGTTTTTTGTTTACTTTTGTGTAATTTATTTTGTCTTTGTAAATGAGATTGTCTTAATTTCTTCTTTACATTGTCATTGCATACAGTAGCATATTGATATACAGTAGTACAAGTGTACTACTGATTTTTTTTTTCAGTCCCAGGTATCAAACTCAGAACACTGTACTTATAAGACAGCTGCTGATTTTTGTATGCTGCTTTTGTATTTATTTTTAAATTTTATGTATTTGGTACAGGATCTCACTACACAGCTCAGACTTTTAGTGAACCTCCTGTTTCAGCCTCCCTAGCACTGGTACTATTACAGCTGTGCACCACTGTGCCGAGTCTTGGTGGCTGGCTCTGTGCACTGAGGCTGGCATGACACGTGGTACCTGGGATTGAACCTGGGTCCTTGAGCTTGCTTAGGCAGGTACTTAGACTGCTGAGCTACCTCCATGGCCCCATATGCTGGTTTTATAATCTAAAACTTTATTTTATATTTTTATTACTTCTAGCAATTGTATTTTCCAGGACTTTTAGCATTTTTGTATATAAGATCATACTGTCTACAGACAAGTGTAGTTTGACCCTCCCTTCCTACTTGGTATCTTTCTGATAGTTTTTAATATGAGTAGATGTGCAATGTAGACGAATGCTTTTTCTTCACTTATTAAGATGCTCATGTGGCTTTTGTCCTTTCTGTATATATAGTATATTATATTTATTGATATGTCTTGAGCCACGCTTGTGTACTTAGGTAAATTCTGTGTATTCATTGTGAATGATTACTTTAATAAACTGTTTCTTTCTTCTTTTTATTTTTTTGCGTAACTGGGGATTGAACTCAGGCCCTTGCACTTGCCAGGCAAGCTCTTATTTCACTGAGCCATCTCCCTGGCCTAAAATGTTTCTTTCTTTCTTGTTTGTTTGTTTGGTTTGGTTTTTTGTTCTTTTTTTTTTTTTTTTTTTTTATGAACATTTGTGTTTATCTGGGGTATTGACCTCTAGTTTTCTTTTTTTATTGTGTCCTTGTCTGACTTGAGTAGTAGGGTAATGCTGGCTTCGTATTATAAGTATAGTATTCCCATTTCAAGTTTTGGAAAAATTAGAGGGATTTTGAAATTTGTATAGGCTTTGAACCTGCTCAAATCAAGTTTTAACCTATGTCGTAAATCAGAACAGGAAAATAGGAATTTATTTTTGAGACCTTTATGTAAGCATCTTATTCAGATTCTGACAATTTGAAGCCCTTCTATATATAAGCCATCTTAGAGCAAGCTAAATAACTCAGGAAAATCAAAGGGCCTGCAGGCAGGCTCAGGAGTCTGGGGTTGGATCCTTGCGGCTGCTGTGCCAACCCCACCCCCAGGGCGTACTGAGACTGCAATTGAGATTGGGCATGGTGGCCAGCGCCTGTAATCCCAGCTCTTGGGAGGCTGTAAACCGGTGGATCACTACAAGTCCAATCTAGTAGTGAGACCCTAACACCCTGTAGACCCTTCCCTAAAAACAACAACAAATACAGATAGATGGATAAGCCGTCTTAACTGATTGACCTGATTAACTCAATGAGATATGCCAATTAACAAATGCTATATACTCATTTCCCTTTTCCCTTTGTTAAATGTGTTAAACATAAGAAATATTACCCAACAAGAGCAAAACAGCATAGTGAGATCTCAAGGAAACTTTACCCAGAAAAATTTAAGAAATGAAAAGAAATACACGATTAGGGGAAAAGAAACTATGAGTAATATCCTCAAGATTATTAAAAATATTAAGACTACTAAATAAGAACAAGGTATTATTTAAAATGTTTAAATTATAAGACAGAATATTAAAATTAAAAGTGTTACATGAATAAAAATCAAGCTAGGGGCCAAGGAGATGGCTCAGTGAAATATATGCTTCCCTGGCAAGCACAAGGGCCTGAGTTCAATCCCTAGTTCTGCCAAAAAAAAAAGAATCCAAGCCAAGCTAGGAGCTGCAGTAATATGAAAGAAAAAGTTGTGGTGAGCTCAAGAAAATAAAATAAGCAACAGAGACCAAAAACTAAAATGCAGAAAAAGTTTGAAGAAAGTACTTTGGTTCACCTGTAGGGTCACTATATTGAAAATAGCAATAAAAAGAAAAGGAAGAACAGCAGTCAAAACAAGAAATAAGGAAACACCATGGTTTAGAAATTTATTTGGGAAAGAATGTTTTGAACTGCAAAAATGAAAGATTAATCTCACTGATAAAGACATCAAAGCACAATAAATGAACAACACTGAGAAATCACAAAGTTTCAGCGTGCTAAGTGTACAGAGATTTTAAGTGCATCCTGAGGGCAAGGAATGAGCACACCTCACATTTTAATGAATAAAATGTATTAGACTTATCTGTTTGCCAGTTATGCACAAATTTCTTCAAAATTATAAGACATATTTTGCAATTTGACAAGATACAATATTAGCATAGAAAAATCAGTTGTGTCCCTCAATTCCAATTAAGAACCCACAGAGAGAAATTAGGAAAACAATGTCATGTACAATTGTCTGTAGAAAAAATAAAGACTTAAAAATTAACCAAGGAGATTAAGGACTTCTGTAATGAAAACCATGGTATCTTCAAAAAGGAGATATCAGAAAAGGTATATATAATTCCTGTTTCTGGCTAGATAGAACCAATGTTGGCAAAGTAGCTTACTACCAAAGTTTGGCATACTACCAAAACTGATACACAGACTTAAGGCAATCCCAATCAAAATTCCAGCAGCATTCTTAAGAGAACTAAATAAAAACAAAACAAACAGCAAAACCCTAACATTCATGTGAAAGCCAAACAGACCCAGAATAGCAAAAACAATGCTGAGCAGTGGATTTCAAATTATATCACAAAGCTACAGTGATTTAAAAAATAGCATGGAATGGATACGAAAAAGACATCGATCACCTGAAAGAAGAAAGGGTGCAAGTCCTATAGTACCAGTATTTGGGAAGTGAGGGGGAAGGATTTCTATGACTTTGGGCTTGGGCTACTTGGAGAGTTCAAGGCCAGCCTGCACTACAAAGCAGAACCCTGCCTCAAAAAAAAAAAAAAAAAAAAAAACAAGAACAACAACAATGAAAGTATTAACTAGATGAAAAAAAGAGAGGATGCAGTAAGAATCCAGGCTGGACGGGAAGTTAACTTCTTTAAGAATTCATACTGGAAAATCTGGATGTGTATATATGAAAGATTGCATCTAGACTCCTCTCTGTCACCATGCACTAAAATAAAATGGACAAAAGACTTAGCTATTAGTAGAAACAATCTTCTGAAAATAAAACTCTTAAAACATGGGCACAGGTAAAAACTTTCTGAATAAAACCTTAATTGCAGGAGAAATAACACTCAAGAATCAGTGAATTGAATTGTATCAAAAAAAGTTTTGTAAGAAAAGAAACAGCATGCACAGACTGAAGAGACAATCTGTAATATGAGGAAAAGAATTTTGCCAGCTAGTCCTTTTACAGGGGACTACTCTTCAGTATGTATAAAGGATTCCCCCCCCAAATAAAAGACCCAGTCAAACACATAGCCAGTGGAACTAAGTAACTACTTCCAAGAAGTAGAGATGGCTAAAAAGTACTGAAAACCTGTTCAGCTTCAATGGCCATTATAAAAATGCCAATTAAAATAATGCTAGGGTTACATCTTACTCCTAAAAGGGACAAATCAAGAAGTGAGATAAACACTGAGATAAAAAAAACTAAACACTTATACATTGTTGGAGTGAATGAAACTAAAATTATTAATTCCATTTGGTCCAACTATTCAATTCCTACTGTATTTTGACAAAATAATTAAACATTATATTATAATAACACATGCATATCCAACTCATTATAAGAGCCAGATCCTTGGAATGGGCTTATATGTCCATCAAAAGAGGAATAAAATATTTCATATAGATAAAAAATGGAGTGCTACTCAACCATAAAAAAGGTTTGGACTATACCCTGACAGCAGCCGTTTCCCATTTGAAAGAAGATGGATGGACCTTGAGAGCAGAATGTGAAGTGAAGTCAGACAAACAAGCACAAATATAGCATACTTTTATATGACAATTTAAAGAGGCAAAAGTATAAGATAGAGAATTTGAAACAGGGGAATTGATCTTTTGTAAATGTGAAGTGTTACTGATGATTGAAGGCAAGGGAGGGAAGCAAGGGAGGACATGTGAAAGTAAAAAGAGTTAGAATGTGTCATAGAAATGTACTGGTACACAGACAAAGGATCTTCAGAATAATGTACAGGACTACAAGATAAACCCTGAGGGGACTTCACTGACCACATAAGAAACATAAAGTTCATGTGTTGGTATATAAGTCTTGCTCTATCTAGGTCTTAACAATCCAGCAGAAAAGTATAAAAATGAAGTACACATCGCAGGGCCATAATATTAAGCTGTAAATGGCTATGGTTCACAACTTCTTTGAATAATTCACTATCATTGTAGAATGCTGGACTGTGTTGGATTGTGGTGTCGAATTCAAGCACCTAAGTTAGTTGAATGACAATGGAGTGCCCACCTTTGACAGGTGTAGACAAAGGAAGGGGTATAGAAAGAAAAAATCATGATGTGTGTGTATAGACAGTAGAGTTGGGATAGATAACGCTGTGTTTCTACATAATCCTATGAGAGGCAAGATTTGCACTAATGGTGGTTGGACAGGATATTATGTCGGCTTCTAGTACTATGGTCATCCACTAGGAAAATAATTATTGAATTTTTTATATAATTCAGGTATAAAAAATAAGATAAGTAAGCAGCTACACTCTTAATTTACTGATGAGACATCTGATAAAATAATATCTGTAAATATAATATCATGTATGCACCTTGTACGATATGAAAACAGTTTGCAGTGTATTAATTTATCGAATCTGTCTTGTTAAGGTGTCTTGAAACTGTCTGATTGATATTTGTACTTCAATAAAATAAGAAATTAATAAAAAAGAAAAAAAATATACTGGTACTCATTATATACAAAAATTGTACTGATGCAGTGTAAGAAAAGCAAGTGCATAGAATGCAATATCCAGACAAATCAAGTGCGATAGCAGAAGAGAATGAAGCTCCCCACCTCGGAAATGCATTCCATGGATGGAAAATGTGATTCAGCTACATGAGCAGCTGATAAGTAAACCTAGAAAGACAAAGAAATAGACAGCTGAATAGGTAGTGTCTCATTTAGAAAAAAGACAAAGGTCCCAGCAGATGTGGCTGGTTTCGGTAAGCCAAGAAGAAACCAGGTTCAGATAATGGCATGAGAACAGCCCTTTCAGGACAGACCTCTCCAGGAAACAATAGAAATTGGTATATTTTTCCCATAGAAAAAATTAATGGATATGTAGTCAGTGATGTTGGAAGATACGTAAAAATTGTAGTAAGTACATTGCAAACTAGGTGCATGGGGAAATCATCTAATTATTACCTTTAGGTAACAGTAAATATTTTAATTCACTTTTTGACTTACAACATTTACAAGCCATAAGCACTGGTCATTGAACACAAAACTGTAACATTATTTTGACATCAGGAGATTAGTAGGAATGTGAGATAAGGGTACAGAAAAGTTTTTGTACATAATAGGAAGGGAATCAGTGGTATTTGTAATTGATAAATGAAAAAAATTAGAGAGAAAAGTTTCTCAGAGGTAAAACCTAGAGAGTTAAGGGCAGTTGCTTCTGAGAAATAGGGAAAATAAAGAATATGTTGCAGAAAGCTGTTTATTTATATTTTTTTCTATAAACTACACTAGGTGTAGTAAACACTAGGTGTATTACTGTGATAAAGTAAAATCAATTTAAATACACAATATTCTACCTTTTGAGCAAGAGTAAAATTTTATAGATGCACTTTACAGGATGTTTTAAAATTATAAAACTCTTTAATGTTATATTTACATTGTCTCTTCAACATGTTTGTGCACAGTATTCTTATAATTATTTTTATTTATGTAAAGTTGTTAGTGATGTCCTCTCTTATTCCTGGTCTTCAGTACTTTGAACCTTTTCCTTGACAGTCTAGCTAGTGTTGCTAGTTTATCAATTTTGGGACATTGATTTTTCTCTTTGTTTTTTTCCTTATTTATTTCTGATCCTGTCTTCATTCTCTCATTGTATTTGCTTTAGGTTTAGGTCCCCCCCCCCCCTTTCCTATAGCCTTGTACTTTAAAGTGAATGTGTGGGCTATTTATTTTAAGTCTTTTTCATAAAAGAACTTATAGAAATTTTCTTTTAAGTGCTGTTTTATCAAAATTTAAGTTTTGATATATTCAGCTTCTGTTTTCATTTATTTGAAGATATTTTATTTATGTTGTATTATTTTATTTGACCCATTGACTATTTGCGAATATTATTGAATTTCTACACTTTCCTTGCACACTTTAGTAAAATTATATTCTTGTTAGATTAAGTATTCTATAGATGTCTATTAAGTCTAGTGTGTTTGTAATGCTCTTTCCTGTTGATATTCTACTTAGGTACTATATAGGACATGATAAAGTGGTATCTCCTATCACTAATACTGTTGTCTATTTCTATGAGTTGTGAATCTTTCTTTATATATTTTCTGGCTTCATTGTTAAGTACATATATTTCTGATTAGTTAAGTCAATCTGTTATATCTTTTATTATTAAAAGTGTCATTTTGAGTACCAATTTATATTCAGCTCTCTTTTGGTCACTGTTGCTGTAGTTTTCATCCTTATACTTTCATCCTGTTTTTCTCCCTGAATCTAGTGTATATCTATTCTAAATTTGTGTAGTTGGATTTTTTTGTGTGTGTGTGATTCTGCTAATTGGTCTTTTGAATCGTGTCAATTCTACTTACATTTAACATAATCGGTGGTATTTACCATTCAGCTATTTTCTGTTTGCCTGTCTTTCCTTCCAGCATCTTTTCCTTCATCTTTTTTTTCCTCTTTGAAAAATATGATTAACATATCATTAAAATTCACTTCTTTTTTTCCCACTGTTATGGATAGTGTTTAAAGTGTTTTAAAGAGAAAAAATAACAATGACAGAAACAAAACAACACAAAAACAATAAACAATGGACAATTTCAAAATAGCATGATACAAAATTAACAGTGGTTATTATATTATGTATTGTTATCTTCAGTGAAGTTGCTCAGGTTTCCAGATGTCAAAATGCAAGATTGATCAAATGATTAAACATTAATTGAACCTTTTAATAGATCACTAGAAATTATTAGCACAATTATATTATCCTTTTCTATTTTTCCTCTCACGGTTGTTATTTCCTTTAAAACAAAAGATAAACAGTGAAACTGAGTTTCAAAACAAGTCATAAAAAAAGTTGCATTAGTTAATACATTGTGAATTGCCTTCCTACTGGTTATACAGAGTAGAAGATATATATGTGTTATCTTTTCTGTCATTTTATTTTATATATTTATTACAGGGTCTTCAGAGTCTCACTAGACTGATTGGACTTGTCATGATCCTTCCTTTTTTCATCCTCCCAAGCGCTGGGATGACAGGCTTGCGCCACCATGCCCAGTCTCAGGTGGGGCCGGTACGGCAGTCCAAGGATGGAAATCCTGACACTTGCATTTGCCTAAGCAGGTGCTTTAATTCACTGAGCTATCTAGCAGGCCCTTCTATACAGTATTAGCACAAGACTTTCTCAATGAACTTAGAGAACATAGCTGTGTAACAGTTTTAACTATCTTACATTAATTTACTTATTTTACTATATGTTTTAGAGGAATTTTTTTCCCCCTTGGACTTTTTTGAAACAATTTCACTATATGGTTTTGAACTCACTTTATACCCAGACTAGTCTCAAAATCATAGCTATTATCCTGCCTCAGCCTCCCGCTAGTCATTTTATCAATTGTTGCTCTTGTCATATAATTAATATCTTAATGTAAAATAATTTAGATCAATACCAATTTAATTTCAATGCAAATCTTTGCTGTTTGATCTTATATAGTTTCATTCATTTTCCCTCAAGTTTGTACTATTTTTGTCTTATGAACTATTGTCATTCATTTTATCAACACTTTTAAATTATGTGTTTTTATTTTATTTATTTGATTATTTATCTTGTATTTCTAGAGAAAGGTCTACAGGGTGTTCAGGGTCTCACTACTAGATTGGACTCATAGTGATCAGCCTACTTACAGCCTCCTAAGAGCTGGAATTATAGGCACAGGGCACCATGCCCAGTCTTAATTTCCCTCTCAGTGTACCCCATGGGCAGTGCCAGCAGGGTAGGCCCTGGGATCTAACACCAGTCCCCTGCACCTGCTTGTAGGCACTTTAATCTGCTGAGCTATTTGCTGTGTGTTTGTTTTTAAATTAAAAAGGTGAGGCCGGGGAGATGGCTCAGTGGAACAAGCACTTCCCTGGCAAGCACAAAGGTCTGAGTTCAATCCCCGGTTCTTGTCATAGGTCAAACATTTGGGTTTCTATAGACAGTTTCTATTGACTTTTTTTCCCTGAGCATGGTAAACACATAATTTTCTTCTTTCCATCAAATCTCATAATTTGTTCTTAAAAGTAAACATTTTAAATAAAACTATATTTCTTCATGTGTTTGGCCATGAACGTCTGCTTTTTAAATTTTATGATCAGCTAATGATTACACCACTCATCACTCAGCCTTTACCAAAGGACTATGTGTTTGTCACTGAATGCCTTCTGTTTTGCAGACAATTTATGTCTTTCTTAGCTTTGGCCTCTGCTCTCTGCTTACCCAGAGCCTCACACTTTTTCAGAACTGAAACCTTAGTCTTCTCAGGTGTTTCTTAGTTGTTCATAGAGCACTGTGAATGTGTGTGTCTCTCTAGACTTTCCAAGAGGGATGTGAAGTTTTTCAGAGACCCCTATATGGGTATTTCATTCCCCAGTTTTTTTCATTTTAACATTTTGTTCTACTTTTTTGTTAGCTCCAGCTGTTAAAGCCATTGCTGACATTTACGTTATTGAATACTTGCAGCTGATAGATCTTAGCTGAAACAAAGACTGACCCTGAACGGGGATCAGAGAGCTGTCATACAGGTCAAATGGTGATAATTTTGAGGATAAGTATTTGGAAAATCTTAAAAATTATTCTCAAATTTTGAGCTAGTTTACACAACTACCATAGTAGTAAAGCATTTGATTTTCAAAACTACTCCATAACTTGAGAAGAGGATGAGATCAGGATCAGCATCAGTATAAATGACACGAAGTTCATTTTTCCTACTGAATTTCCTCTCTGTCTCTGTCTCTGTCTGTCTCTCTCTCTCTCTCTCTCTCTCTGTGTCTCTCTCTGTGTATCTCTGTCTCTGTGTGTCTCTATCACTCTGTGTCTGTCTCTGTGTGTGTCTCCCTCAGTCTCTATCTCCCTGTCCTTCCTTTACTGTTCCTCCCTTGGAGTGCCCTCTTCTTTTTCTCTCTCTTCCCTATTTCCCCACCTTCTGTATTTTTCTTTCCTTTTTATGGTATTGTTTTTAGATAGGGTGAACTTTTCTTGAATAAACTTACTCCTGGGATTCTTGCAAATTTTTAATTTCCAGAGTTCTGAAAAGAAGTATTTTTGACAGTTTTTGCAGTGTCACTTTGCTTTTATATAGATGCAGGTTTGAGAAAGGATTTATTTTTATTTTATTTTATTTGATCTTTAGTAATGCTAATAGAACACATGAGTATTGTGAATGAAGTTTATACCCCAAACAACTAGTCCCTCTAATCCCAAGCAGAATATTAACTAGTGTTAACAATATTGTACATCTTTCTTAAATGTGTAGTGAGAGAAGCATGTATGAATATAGAGATAATACGTTTTCTTTTGTAACTTCCCAACTTATAAACCAGTTTTGATCCATGAGGATGTTTTGTAAGTTACATTCTTTCATAAGTCTGACAAAGTGAGTCCTATATACCCTGGAACAAATGTAAGATGTAAATCATCAAACAAATACACATAAAAGCACTATATACTACTGCACTTTGCAGTAAGTACACAGTAGCGTAAGTGTAACAGTGTCCAGCAGATTTGTCACCTACTTCCATATGTCTGCATCTGTGAAAGTTCTCATGTATATTCCTACTGTGAACAGTTAACAACTGGAATGTTCACAAGTTGGAGACTTACTCTATAGAAACTAGATATTCATCACTGTAGTGTATGTCTTTGACTTGCCACTTTACTTTTGAGATAGACCTAAATTTTTAAAAAAAGGCTCATTTGTATTCATTTGATTGGTTAATATCTTTTAATTTAACTATTTCATTTGATTGGTTGTTAATATCTTTTAATTTAACTATTTATACCCCTATTAAACTCTATTTTTGCATTTATTGAATTTACAATGTTGGGTAATGTATAGTTGCTATTTTTTAATTTTTGGAATTTAGGCATTCTCTAAATGGATAATTCCTAATTATCCATGTTGGTGTATGTCATAAACCTTTGGATTTGTCAGGGTTTTTTTTTTTTTTTTAATTATTCAAAATGTAATAACAGAAGAAGTACATATGCCCAGTAAATACAAGAAGAAATGCTCAACATTTCTGGCCATTAAAGAACTGTCAGTTAAAATAATACTAAAAACCCATCTACCCCAAAAGAGTGGCCATCATCAAGAATTCAGATAGTAATGCTCCTGCATGGTTGGTGGAAGTATAAAGTAGTACAACCACTATGGAAATCAATATAGAAATACTTTTAAAAAATAGTACTATAAATCCCATTTATCTAGCCATTCCACGTGTAGAATCTTCCTGAGGGGTGAAAGACATCACATTGCAATGCTGCATGTACAGCCAGGTTTATAGCTATATGATTCATATAGCCGAAAGTTGGACATATTCTGTTTGCCCACCAGCGAATAAATAGAAAAAAAGTTAGTGTTTACACAGAGTGGAGTACTAGTCTGACATAAAGATAAACTTAAATCAGTTGTAGGAATATGGATGCACCTTGACACAGTAATGTTAACTAAAATAAAGGAGACATGCAAACTTAAATGTCACAGTTTCTCTTATTATAAGAGCAATGTAAATTCTAAGGAGCAAAAAAAAGCACTAGGAAGGACGGAGATCTTTCTCACATGGGAAGGGGATCAATAAGTAGAGGGATGGGAGGTAAGGCATGGGAAGGAGTGAGAAAAGGAATTAAGATGTGTTATATACCTGCTCCATTAAGTAATATAAACATTATTTACTGCACTCATATACTAATAAAAAATCAGTGCAGAGAATACCATTGCATTTTTTTTACTGTATTTGCTGGTGTAGGATAAATTCCTAACTCAGAAATATAAAGTGTATTTGTTTTTAAATTTTCATGAATGTTGCTAAAGCAGCTGTTTTATAAGATTTTTATAGCCATCTTTAATAATATCCTTTCCTTTCATCTTTGCCAGACTGTATTTTCAAGTGTATTTTACACAAAGTTATGAAGTATCTCTTTAATGTTTTCATATTATCTTTAAATAAGTGAAACTTAATAATACTTTTGTATACCTATAGACATTTCTTCTACACCAGACACAAGTATGCTTATTTTCATCTTTCAGTCATTTTGAATTTTTTTTTTCAATTTGGGATAGTGAAATCTTGTATCCTTTCTAATTTTTTTTCTATCACTATTTTGTATTCTTTAAAATTAAAAAAAATGCTACTGTTATCATATACTTAATTCTTTCTATATAGTGAATATTTGGGGATATTTTATTCTTTTCCATTAATTTGTTTGACAATCTCTTTCATCTATAGTGCTAATGCTTTGATTCTTATCTTTTTAAGAGACCTTTGAAATCACTTTGTAATTTTTCTTTTTGAAGAAAAGAAAAATTTCTGGATTATTCTTGAGGTTGCATCGAGTTAAGAGTCACTTGTCTTTTTATTGGTTTTCTGTATTACAAGTATACTTTTCTCTAGTGCATTTTTTGTGTTTTTGTCTTGCTTAGGAAGGGTTTTGCCTCTGATCTCAAAAAACTGTATTTCTGATTTCTCTCAGTTACATAGGATCCCATTTATTTATTTTATCCGTTGGTTCATTGTTTTAAGAGTTCCAACCACTTGCCTGTACAATTCTCCCCTATTTAAAATGCTACTTCTTCTAGAGATTGTCCCAATCCTGTCAGGCTTCTGAACTGGAACTTTCCTTGTGCTATCGAGGGAAGAATGGTGACTATCTGGCACAGAAACTGCAGCAGGTTTAAAAATGGGTGATGTTGGAGTACGCTTAGTAGCTTATTCCTTTCTGCTGGTGGACACTGCAGAGGAAGCATCATCAGTCTCTCTTCCGATTGTCGTCATGTCCAAGTCAGAGTCTCCCAAGGAGCCTGAGCAGCTACGGAAGCTCTTCATCGGAGGGCTGAGCTTTGAAACAACTGATGAGAGTCTCAGGAGCCATTTTGAGCAATGGGGAACACTCACAGAGTGTGGTAATGAGAGCCCCGAACACCAAGCGTACCAGGGGCTTTGGGTTTGTCACATATGCCACTGTGGAGGAGGTTGATGCAGCTATGAATGCAAGGCCACACAAAGTGGACGGAAGAGTTGTGGAACCAAAGAGAGTTGTCTCAAGAGAAGATTCTCAAAGACCAGGTGCACATTTAACGGTGAAGAAGATCTTTGTTGGTGGCATTAAAGATACTGAAGAACATCACCTACGAGATTATTTTGAGCAATATGGAAAAATCGAAGTGATTGAAATTATGACCAACCGAGGCAGTGGAAAAAAGAGGGGCTTTGCTTTTGTAACCTTTGATGTCCATGATTCTGTGGATAAGATTGTCATTCAAAAATACCACACTATGAACGGCCACAACTGTGAAGTGAGGAAAGCCCTGTCTAAGCAAGAGATGGCTAGTGCTTCATCTAGCCAAAGAGGTCGAAGTGGTCCTGGAAACTTTGGTGGTGGTCGTGGAGATGGTTTTGGTGGCAATGACAGTTTCGGTCGTGGAGGAAACTTCAGTGGTCGAGGTGGCTTTGGTGGCAGCCGTGGTGGGGGTGG
>PVKA01021135.1:0-39156 GCA_004027165.1 Ctenomys sociabilis | reverse complement strand
TGGCAGCTGGGCAGACAGGTGAAGTCAGGGAGCCCAAGAGGCAGGAATGCAGACAGCGGCAGGCAGGCCTTGGACTTCTGGCCTGAGGAGGCAGCGAGGCAAGGGAACTAATGCAGCAGCTCAGCAGGCAGCTCCGCGGCTCGAGCCCAGGGTGCCATGCTGCCCTGTGCAGCCCGTGGGCGCCTGGATGCTCCTGGCTCCTGGGTCCCCTCAGACTACAGCGGGTTAGCACTGAGGATGCAGGGTTGGTGTGAAAAACCATCAGTGTTATTCACCCTTGAAGGGCCATCAAAGGGAACTGATGTTTGCTTTTAATTTTTCTTCTTTTGCTCAAAAGTAAAGCATGCTTATCGTAGAAAATTGATAAAGTGCGGAAAAAGTAGGAAGCATTTTTTAAAGTCACACATAATCCTTTACTCAGAAACAGCCATGACAGATATTTTGCATTTTTTTGTTTCCCTTAATTCAGTACAAGTGTGTTTTATTTGCACAAATTTGAAATCCAACCTAGTATAGAATTCCGCACTTTGCTCTCAATATCAGACCCAAAGAATTTTCCCATGGCATCAACATTCTTCAAAGACATAACTTTTTTTAAATATTGTGAAAATAGTATACAGAGTACGATGTTTTCTAATTTCCATGTTTCTAGTCTGGGTTTCTTTGACACACAAAAAAGTAATACTAGTACCAGAGGTTATTAACATTTATCACACAGTCATTCACTCTGCCGGCCCCATTCTGGAAGGTTCGACGTGAGCACAGTCATTTCTCACGGCCAGGGAGTCCCGTCAATCACAGCCCCAGAAGCGCTAGGCGCTGTCTCGCCCTCTGCTCCCTGTCCTGGCAGTGCCAGTGTAGAAGAGCTGTCTCCACCGGCTCCTTTGCCCTCTGGCAGCTGACTGGCAGCTGCTGTGGGAGGAAGGGCAGATCCGAAGGGGAGAGGTTTTATTCCCAGGGCTTCCTCCCGGCTCAGCCCCCTGCAGGCTGCCTCCCCTACCCATAGCCACAGTCCCATCAGAAGGTCCTCCCTGCACAAGACAGTAGGTCCCCAGCTTCACAAACCACATCCTCCCACCAGCCCTGCAGGTCTGGTGGTGCTAACAGCTCCCCACAGTTCTACTCCTAGGCTGCTGGCTTGGAACCTGCCCGCACTTTCCTGGAAAGTCCTTTTGGCAAATTACCCAGATCAATGGAGCCATCTGTTTCCTGCTGGGACCCCAACTGATGCCACACGAGCATATGCATCGAGCAATAGCTGTTTCAAAAGTCATACGGTGATAGTTGGGCCTCCTCCGTCTCCGGGGCCACTGTCCAAAGATGGCCATCCTTAAAAATAACAATATTACCTGACACGTACCGTATTTTATAGGTGAAGAACTGAAACAGAAAGCTTCAGTGACTTCCGGTGGGCTCACAGCTCCTGTGTAGGAATGGGATTTAAAGGAGAACAGTCCTGGAGCAGAACACACGTACTTAAATACACGCACGCGCACATGCACACACACACACACGCACGCACGCACACAGGCACGCACACACGCACGGGCTTTCGGAAACCCGCTTGTTCACATTTACATCTGCACCCTTTGTCCAAGTCGTTTTCACTGCTTTTACACAAATCAAGGCCGGCTGTATACGCCGGGCATGACCACTCACTCCTCAATCCTGCGGCTCCTTCCCACAACTCACTCTGATCTTTGCTTACCTTGGATGGGCTTTCCTTACCTCGCTCTACCTCATGTTTTATTTAGCCTTTCATTGACTTGTGTTTCCGCTATTTTCAATTTTTTGGTACTATCAGTAACCCCATGATAATAACATCGTGCGGACATACGTGTACACACAAAGCTGTGTCTCTGGCTTATGTTCTTGATGGAATACAGCTTTTAGGTCAGAAGGAGCGAGTGTTTTTGAATTTTGACAGCTAAATGCTCATTGGTGATAACTATACCAACAGCATATTTAAATGCCTGTTTCTCCAGGCTGTGTTTTATCAATTTTTCCTTTTTAAAAAAAAAATTTGTAGTGTTTTAACTTCCAATTTTTTTCCTAGGAGAGGAGTTATGAATGATGTCAACTTTTTAAAAAGTCATGTCAGTGGCTTCTTAATACTCTACGCTGTCATAATTGACTGGTCCATCCTTTAAATTCACTTTTAAAACTAGCCAGCATGGTGGCCACCTTTGTACGTAACCCTTGGACTGCATCTCTCCTTTTCCTGGCAAGGCTATCCAGAGGCGGAGTCACTGCGGCCAGGGGCCAGGCCTGCTCACTTTCTGGCTGGAAGCTGCAATGTCGTGGGAATCACTGTCCCTCCCAGCAGTGCGCTCGGGAGCCCTCGCCACCCCCCGGCACTGTTGTGGCTTTAAATTAGTGCCCACTGCTGAGGAAAACGTGGACTACAATGTAATTCACATTGCTTTGATTTCTAATAAGCCAGATTAAACTCTTTCTGTCTGTCTGTCTTTCTTTCTTTCTTTCTTTCTTTCTTTTGTCTTTCTTTTTCTTTTCTTTCTTTCTTATCAGTACTGAGAGTTGGACCCCAGGCCTTTGCACCAAGCTACAAACCAGCAATTTTTTTTTTTTTTAATACAAGGTCTCACCAAATTTACAAGTTGCCCAGGATGGCCTTGAACTCACAACTGCCCTACCTCAACATCCCAGAGTGCTAGGATTACAGGTATGTGCCATCATACCCATTTCTTTGTTTTTTGTCTTTTGGCGACAGGGTCTCACTATGCAGCTCACTTTGCAGCCCAGGCTGGTCTCAAATTTGCAATGATCTTCCTGCCTCAGCCTCCCCCATGCTGGGATTACAGGTGTCCACCACCACGCCCAGCTCACATACTACCTTCTTATCCATATTTAAATTGCGTCTGAGTGTTCACCTTATAGCGAGTACACTACATGTTTCTATCTAGATCGAATCCACATATTATTTCTCAGATTCCCATCATGTAGCTAGTATCTCTAGGTGTTGGTGAGACACAGTGCCAGGCACTCCTAATTTGTACCCATCTCATGGTCTAGCTGGACAGCTGAGTGCACACACACAGAGAGACACGAAGATGATTATAGGGCAAGGGGGCCAGGCTGTAGCCCATGCTTACTGGTCAGCAAAGGAGCTGCGTGCCACGCAAGCAAAGGAGAGCAAGAGCAGCAAGCTGCTGCAGCCAGGGTGCCTTCTTGCAAGAGCATCCTGGGCAGAAAGTGGGGGGACAATGAATGTGTGATTGATATCCAGAGACACACGTTTCGCTTCTCTCTGGCAAGGCCAACAATGGTTTAGAAGCTTCCTTAGCATTTTCAGAGGAAATAAAAGAAAATCTTTAAAAGAAAAACTTGTTGGTGGCAGTTTTGCTCAAACTGGCCAGCATTGGTCGGCCACCATCATCATCGCCACAGTAATGACAATGACATTTATCAGACCCTGGCAACATGCCAGCCATGGTGTGCTGAGTGCTTTGTATTTGTCATCTCGCTTTGGCTCCTATCAAGTCTGGCAAGCAAATCTTTTGTCCCGCCTCTTCCTGGTGTGGAAAACGAGATTTGTAAGACACATGGGCATCGCGAGAGTCAGCGTTTGGCCTCTGACCCTTGCTTGTCCAACTCCAAGGAGCACATTTGTCACCCATGCTTGTGGCAACAGCTGTGGTCACAGCCTTTCCCTCCCATCCAACCCACCCCTTCACCCTCCACTGGAACCTAGAGGGGCAGAGCTGGTGGCTCCTTTGGTGTGGTTGTTTGTGGCTCTTTTGTAGAGTCATTTGTACTCCTGAGGGGCAGAAGTGAATCATAGAAGTTCAGCAAAGGAAACCCCAGATGTTCCAGGTGCAGTGCAGGGCTCTGGAGAGCCTAGAGTTGGATGGATGTTTCAACTGCAGGGAAGATGGTGAGGGGCAAGGGTTTCAACATCAGGGATAGGGGGCGCCCGGAAGATCACAGTGGGGACCTGGCACCTGAGTCAGTGCCAGAGGACAGAGAGATTCGCCAATTTGATAGGACAGAGGACCACCCTAGACAGAAGAGCCAACATAGCCAAGGGCTGAAAGAGGAGACCCACGGAGACAGGAGCACCTTGAAATGCCTTTCATCACAGCACTGCCCATACCACACTGTCCCCCTCTGGTGACACATCTGCTCTCCTCAAAAAATACCTGGTACTCCCTGGGCCATCAAGTATATCCAACTCTCCGCCAGGACCCCACATGGAATGAGGTCCAGAACACACTGGGCAGACAGTGGGCATCTGTGAGAAAAGAGATAAGAGCCATTAGCACAAACATGTTCAGGACAAGATTGTCTGCTTCTCCTCTCTCTCTGTCCCTCAGACTCAGTGAACAAGCCTTCGTATAGTGTCATTGTAGCCGACGCTACCCCAGCAACGACCCGCAGGCCCTGTCTTCCCCCCACCTTCTCACTAAATTCTCCACCACTCCATTGTTCCCATTTTACAAATTGGAGCACTGAGCTGCAGGAAGGTCAAGTTGCTTGCTCAAGATCACTTGGGAGACGCTAACTAACACAGAACTTCAAAGTAAAGGCCTAGGAATCAGATTAGGCCTAGATTCAAATCCCAGCTGCCCTACCAGCTATCATTACCTGGGTGCCCTAGCCCACTTTCCATTTGAAAAATAGCAATGATGATACCAACTGTATAGATTTTTGGTGGGAAGAAAAGGCCCTAAATGTAAAGCGCCCAGCTCAGCGTGAGGCACATGAGGTCCTCAGGACCAGAGTCATCATTTGACCCCAGAGTCTGGAAAGCTCTCTTTGTGGTAAAGGAGGCAACACAGTTGTTCCCCTGCTTCCCTTTCTCCACAGGTACCACCCCTTCCCACCACCTCTAAGCCACTCATAGGAAGACATGTGAATCAGACCCACTCGTTTTGGCATTTCTCAATCAGCAAACTTCTTCCATATAGAGCAATCTTTTCCACTACCCCAGCTGCCAGCAGAGACCGGCCGTAGAGAGCGACTTGGCTCCCACTGGAAGAAAAACAAACTCTCCAGAAAAATAAACAGTTTTTTCAAAAGGACTGTGGTTTTACATTCAAGACCTGATAGTTTTTCTTTTCTTTTTTTCTTTCTCTTTTTTCCCAGATACCACAAATCTTCATCCGGTCAGAGAGAAAAGATGGAGTGAGGAAGAAAATAGTTCTAGATGGTTCTACCCTCCCCCCACCCCCACACACACCAAGATGGCCACCGCAGCAGAGCCTGCAGACACCAGAGAGTTCTCTTCCCACTCTGGGAGCTGTGCCCACTCCCACTGCCCGCTCCAGCAGGCTGCCTCGGTGCTGTGGCGCCTTTCCTGCTGTTCCAGTGCCCTAAGGAGCTGACATGGATGAGGTGTCAGGGCGGCCCAGGGAGAGGTTCTCTGTGATAGGCTGCCGACCTTTTCTTTCCCAAATGCAGTTGCCTCAGCTCAATGACGTTGGCCAGCCAGAGGCCATCCTGTTCCAATGACAAGGCTAAAATAGGAAACTGTTTCTGAGAGAAACACAAAACCATTCCTTGTGAGAACATGGAGGAGCTCAGCAAGCTGCACCAGCCCTCACGTCTGGAGGGAAATTCCCCAGCAGCCTCCACTGTAGCCATTCCTCAGCCAAGAAGGAACAAGAAGCCTGGGAGCCCAGCACAGCAGCCAAGCTTGGGAGGGGAACATCCCTGGTCCACATGTGGGTGGCCCATCCCAGGCCTCCAGGCTGGGTGAGGCTGCGGTGTGAGCAGAAAGCTGCTAGGGCAGTGATTTAGAATCTATAAGGTAGCACACCATGGGCAAGAGCCAGCACACAGTAGGTGCTTTGTTTGTTCATCTCCATCCCCTTAGATCTGGAGATCTTGGCTCCTGTGCCCATGGCCCCCAGAGGTCTACAAACAGCCCAAGTGGTGGCACATACTTTGCATTCATGTCCTCAGTGGTACAAACAAAATATTCATCAACATCACTATGGGATCAAAGATTCCCAAAGGCTGAAAACCACTGGCTTATACTGAACCTTTTAATTAACAGTCCATCTCCATGGAGACATGAACTTGTCATATTTATCCTGATATCATCCCAGCATAGGAAAAGACCTGGCATTTTGGACATTCAGTAGGATGAATGAATGCATGACAAATGGCACATTCCCTCAGGGACTCCAGAACTAGAGAAACACGAAATATAATACAAGGGGAAACGATACAAGTCCAAGGAAATGAAAAATAAAGAGCCTCAGAATCTCTGAGCGCAAGACGTGTGTTTCCCCGGGCAGGGCAGGGGGATGACAAAGCTGTGCCTCAGCTGCTGGCAAGAGTGAAGTCGTGGTTTCCACAGGTAACGTGGGGAGAGAGCCACGAAGTCGCTCAGGAAGCACAGCGAAAAAGAACCTCACACTTTATAGACATAAACTTAAGAAAAAAATTCTGTGGTTTTGCATCCAGAGCCTAATGGTTTTTCCTTTCTTTTCCCATACAAGCTGGCCAGTTTGGCTAGAAGGAAAAAGCATTTGAGGAAGGGGTAGGAAAGAGGTTTGGACACACAGACAGGGCCTAGTCCTGGGCACCCCCAGTGCCATTGCCACGGCCCCCGCCCCAAACCCACAGAGATAGGACATCGTGGGGAAGGAGAGGTTGCCCGGATGATGGACCCACCTGCCCCACCAGGAAATCGCTGCCAGCTCCAGGTGAGAGAGGCTGAGGCAGATGAGGCTGGGCAGGCTGGAAGGGGAGAGCGGACAGACGGAAGGAAGGGCTCCAGCACTGGCACCTGACTCTGTGTGAGGAAGGCAAAGGAGATGTCCTCAGAGAACCTTCGGATTTCCCAACCTCATCTATAGGCCATTTTCATGTTCAAATAACAGCAAACTTTAGAAGATTCAATTCAACTCAGTTTTAAGGACATACAAAGCAAGTTCTTTTAAAGGAGCAAGATTGAAATCAATACACAGAACAGACACAAAATGATGTGCTTGTTCTTGTCTCTACTATCTAAGACTTGTTAAGTCTAGCTTTCTCCCGGACCTAAGCATCCCACCCTGGTACTCCAAGGCATTTGTTCATGAAGATATTGCCTGGAAACCCTGACCTGTCACTCTTTCTCACCACCCCTGGAGCAGGAAGCGGCCTTCCCACGCATCAACAGAGATGCCAGCAGGACGATCACCACCCCAGGACATCAAGGTCACAAATAAGGCAGTCCAAACCCAGCCCTCCCGGTCCGCTCTCTGCTCTCCATCCCTTCCACACATGAAGCTCTGTGCTGGGCAGTCAGTATCAGCGTCCCCCGGCCTACCTGGGCCTCCCCTGGGCAGGCTGAGTGTGGAGTGCATCTCATCGGTTACCATGTTTCCATCCCACAGAATCCTCCTCAAGAGGCCCTAATGGTGCAGCAGGGGCCCGGGCCTCACCCAGGAAATGGAGAGGCTGAGAAGCACAAGCAGGAGGCCTCTCAGTGCCCATCCAGCCCCAACAGCTCCTGTCCATCCAGCCCTTTGAGCCTGGCCTCTTTCCCAGGCACTTCCAGAGATACAGTCACCATGGAGTCCATGACGCAGAGGAGGTTGGTGGGGTGCTCCTTGCCTGCTGTACTCCCTTGAGTCTGTGCCTCTAGAACATGCTGGAGGGAGTTCAGCAGCCGAGTCTCCCCGGCAAGGCAGCTGCCTCCACCACCGCCCCTCTGTCTGTCCGCACGTTTGTCCGCACGTTTGTCCACCTGCAGCGTGAGCGGCCTGCAGGTCTGCAGCATGTCAGTCCCTGGCTCCTGAGAAATCGAGTCCCAGCAGAGTAAGGTGACCTGCATCCTGGAGTGGACATCGCCCAGGATAGCGCCCCGCGGGATGAGATAAGAGCCTTGGCAGGCAACCCCAGGGCTCCCCTACCCCAGACTGTCAATGGGGACCAGTACGGTGGGGACTACAAGCTCTTCGTGGAGGCTGTGGAACAGAATACGCTGAGAAATTCCTGACACCGGCCTGAGCTGAGCCAGCCCACGGTTTCCACAGGCCTCAGCACTGCATTCTCCCCACAGCCTCGCGGGACCTTGTGACCAACTCCTTCAGTCCTAACTTCCTTACCTCGGAGTCCCTCACCCTAGCCTATAGCCTTCTCCCTCTCTGTGACTCCCTTTCCTCAGTCCAGAGGCAACATTCCTTATCTACTAGTCTCAGAAACTGTCTTAACATAGCAGCCCAAGGGCTGGCTTTCCTCAGCCAAGCCTTGCAGCCGACACCCTACCTAACACTGGCTGGCGGGCCACTTCTGTTAGTTCCATTAGCCAGAGCTCACCAATGGCCCTGCAGCCCCCTCCCCCAGCACCCTAGAACAATTAAATGCCCATTCCATTGGAAAGAAGAAAATGCCAGAGGAACAGTCACACACGGAGCACCCGGGGGAGCAGGGGCGTAGCAGCTCATTCAGCCCACTCTGTACCCCCTCTGCTCGGCCATATGGAGACCCCGGCCACTGAGGCACTGTCTGCCTGCACCAGCCAGTTTGCAAAACGGTCGACAACAGTGAGACAGGACTCAGTCCACAGGCCACAGCAAGAACCTGAGCGCAGCTCCGAGAGCAGAGGGGCAACCTGCCCATTTGAAACAAATGGGATCTTCTCAGGAGGAGTCCCTGGCTTTGCAGGGACACAGGGGCCCGGGATGGAAGCAGAGTAATGGAGAAAAGCTGACTCAAAACTTGGTCTCCATGCTCGCCTGACCCCTTCCCATCCCAGGGACAACAACGAAATGAAGTCCACCTCCCGAGCTTCGGCTTGCCCCTCCGCTTGGAGGAATAGTATTTGCTTTGTATCTACAACTTTGCTGCCTTTCTGTCCTCTCAGGTTTTCCATCTGTTGAACTCCTATGCATCCCTCAAGGTCCTGTGAAAATGCCCTCCCAGAACCCCCACATGGCATTAGCCTCTCTCCCACACGGAGCACCCATTTGTCTCCCTCACTGGAGCTTCTGTATTTTTCTGCCTTGTATTTTATATTTGTTTAATTGTGTAAAAAAGGGTTAATTTATTACACACAACCTCCTGAACCCCTACTGCACATGAATGTCTATGCTAGAGGCTGGGAATATAATAGTATATGACAGGTTGCTACTGTGTTCACTGTGGCCCTGAAAGGATAGGCTGAAATCTTAGCCCCGGTACCTCAAATGTGACCTTACCAGAAAGCACAGCCCTCGCTGGTAGGATGGGTTGTGTTAAAATGTGGTAGAGTGAGGTGGGGCCACACCCATTGTGGCTCGCAGCCTCACAGAAGAGGCACAGAAACATGGACACATGGACAGGGACCCCAGGTTCTCCGGTCACAGTCAGTACTGTGGCAGGATCACTCCCACTGTTTAAGTCCCTAGTTACTATGCAAATGCTCTTTACTTTCAGAGAACAACACAGCAACAGAGCAATGCCCAATGTGATAAAGAATAGCCCCGTCAGAGCTATAACACACAATTCTGCCTGGAAGTGGATCGGGAAAGGCTTCCCAGAGCAGGTACAACTGAAACTGGGCTTTGAAGGATGGGTAGGAGTTTGCTCAAAGAGGTATCTAGAGAAAGAGCATTGTGGGCACTGCCTACTGGGCCTTCTCAGCTTCTACTGCTGGACTGTGCATCCTGGTATCCTTAGCACCAGTCTGTGCCCCTGACAGAAGCTCCACAGAAACCCAGACTCCAGGCAAGAAGAGAGGACCAGGGACTGAAGAGAGGTGGCTGCCAGCCAGAGACAGGAAAACCCGGTATCTGCAGCTTCCCCAATAAGAGCAGACGGAGGGCAGCAGCAGAGGCCAGAGAAGAGGCAACTCAAGCAGGACTGGCTTTTAAAAGAAAACCAAAAACAAACTTGGGCTTCTCTCTAGGGCTTCAGCTCAGCTGGGAAGGGAAGCAATTTATGGCTGAAGGAAGTAGCCTGACAGTAAACAAAAATACAGTGACCCTAAGCTCCCACCGGACAGAAGATAGATGGTGCCGTCGTAAAAATGAGATTAATTTTAATAAGGGCTTTCACCACACCACAGACCCTGGTGGCCAGAGGCCTATTGGGATGCTAGTGACAGGCAGCACTGCTAATGGATGGGCCCAGCCCCAGAGAGCCAAAGACCCAAGGCACGCTCTGGGGCTTGGCATTGCCTTGGCTGTGACTTGGACAGCAGCTCTCAGTGTGTGCCCTTTGTCCCGTATCCGAACCTCTGAACCACGACTCATGCCCTAGCAGAGCAGATATCCCCTATTCCTTCCCTGCGTGGGGACTCCTAGGAGATTTCTGCTTGCATACCTCCAGTGTTAAGAAGCTCACTACCTACAAAAGCCATGAGTCAGCTCTCCATCATTCAGAAAATACATTTGTATCTGTTTCATTTCTCATGGAAGAATCCTAAAGGATGGTGACTATTCTTCATTCAAATTGGCAGAGTTCACGTTAATAAACACTGCCTGAGAACTCAGTGGGCAAAAGGTTATGAGAAGAGAGATTAAGAAGCCGTTCCTGCCTGAAAACTTCCGGAAAAGAAAACTAGCCAGGGCCTTGGCTGTGGCTATTGACAGAGCCCTGCCCCCTCCATCGTAGTCCGAGCCTTGATTCCTGTTATCCACTCAGCCCTAATCTCGGACACAAAAGTGAGCCCAGAGACCAAACCCTTGGTCTAAATCAGGCAGGACCCACCTGTAATCAGTGCTAATTCTCTCAGGCTGAGCCCTGATCCTGCTCGCGACAGAGCCTGACTGCCCGATCCTCTCACTGGTAGGTACCTATCCTTAGAGACAAGGAGGAGCAGATGAGAACACACAACCGGGCAGCACACCCTCAGGCCTGGAGCTCTGGCCCCAGGCTCCTCGGCAGCCAGCCTCAGCCAGCGCCGGCACTGCAGGGAGCCTTGCTTGCCTCTGAAGGAGCCCACAGGCGCTGTGCCCTTTGAGCCCCCCTGCTGGTTTGTGTGCGCCCACCCTGATGGCCCCTTTGCTTGAGGACAGGGGCTATTTTTATTTGCTTGCAGGCTAGGCTGCTGTCATGGGCCTTTACCTTCTGCCTCTTTCCTGAACACCTACTATGTGCAAGCCTGCTTGTGGACACAGAGATGCATGGCCTTGTGGCCTGGCACAGGCACTGCAAAGGTTCCCATGAGACCCTTAATCATGGGCTTAATCAACAAGCCAGCAGGAGGGTCACCTTGCAGAGAAACATTGCCCCCGAGGCTTCACAAGCTGAGCACCTGCCAGCCGCAGGCGCCCAGCCCTCATGAAGTGTCCAGCACTCAGCCCTGCGTCTTGTCAGCTAGTTCCCCAATTATGTATCGATAGATGTCACACAATCATGTCCCAGCTCCCAAGAGAGTGCTTGAAAAGTCAGAGATGTTTGTTTAATGCAAACTGATGTCATGTTGGGAATTAGTTTGACTAATGGGCCTTTAATGAGATCCTTGTGAGGTCTGTGTCCCAACAAGGGGCTTCCCAAAGTTTTCCTACAGAAGATAAACGACTCCACCCCCAGACTGCCGCATAAATCTCCCCACCAGTGAGTGAGCACTCAGGGTGGCAGAGCTGGGCCAGATCGGACGGAGTCTCCTGCCAGGGCCAGGTGCTCAGCGGCCCCTCACAAGCAGGATCCCCTCAATGGGTGAGCAGGTGAGACCTCTGGCCAGTGCTACCTGTCCCAGATGAGGGTGGGAGCCTCTCCCCAGGGCCCCAGAAGCATTTCCCCAGCAGCAACAGGAAATGTTCATTCTGTCAACCCAAATAACCCCTGCAGGGCTGATGCCAGAGCTGAGCAGGGACTCACACAGCACTTTCGTTCAGGGAGTTTCTCTCACAGAGAGAGAGAGAGAGAGAGAGAACACAGAAAAGAGAGAAGCCTGCAGGATGAAATCATCATCCCACCCAGGCAGTCCAAAGGTGTTTTAGGGGGCGAAATGCATACCAGCCACCAAGCAGGAGCAGTTGCTTAACACGAAACATTGTGATTCGAGCTGATTCATTCTTCTGCCTTGAGCTTGCTCGAGAAATTCTTGAACACACAGGTCAGCCTTGCTCCAAGTGTGTCCAGGGCCCTGACTATTTGGTTACCAGTTTAAAGAGGCTGCAGAAAGAAAGTAATTAGGCATGTTTATAGATAGCTGGCACTCCCAACACTTATTGTTTTTCACAAAAATATTACTGGTCAGTGGAAGATTAAAAATGTCTTTCATCCTAAATCAGTTGAGAAGTGGGAGCCACCAAAGCCTCTGATGGTCATCTTTTTTTTCCCCACTCTATACATGGGGACCTGAAGCTGAGAATGCTTCATGTATTCAAGAGTGTTCATCTGAGTGATCCTTGAACTCATACCCCTCCTGCCTTAAAAGTTTGTTACAACCACATTATTCCAAAGGCCAATGAGCTCTTCAAATCTGAACTCAGTGGGGGAGAGGAGAGAGCCTAGTGGTCTAAACACCTGTTTGGCAAGCACAAGGACCAGAGTTCGATCCCCGGTACCATATGCCATGTTGGCCCAAGAACTGCCAGCCCCCAAACTGGGCATGGTGGCACATGCCTATGATCCCAGCACTGAGGAGTCTGAGATAAGAGGGTCACTACAAGTCTAAGTTGTATAATGAGACCCTGTCTCCAATTTCTAAAGAATCTGAACTCAGTGTATTGTTAATAATTTAAACACTAACCTCATTGGAAATAAAGCCTTGGGCACTGGTCCGAAGTGCTGTCGAATAGACTGGCACCATGAGTCATTCCCTCTTTGGGCTTCAGTTTCCCCAGAAATATAGGAGATAATTGGCTCATGTGTTATCAAGTGGCTCCTAATTGTCCTGACATTCTGAACTGATTTTCAGTTCTCTCAACAGAAAGGAGCTTTCAAGGGCATGGGGAACCTTCTCCCCTTCAGTAGCGATCTGGACCTGGAGTTCCGCAGACTTCTTGGAGTCCCTGTGTGCACCTGAGATCAGATGGCTCTGCTTTTCATGCCACAGTCTGTCTCCAAATGTATCTGCCATGGAAGCATTAGGCAGGGTCATTCTGTTGTCTCCCAAATGTTGACTCCATCACTCTTTGCTATAGCGGATTACTGCAAAAGGGTGGGTGGATTCTCAAATACCCTTCCTCCACTCTGAAATGCTCATCTCCAACCAGATCAGTCCCATCTGGCACTCTAAGAGGAAACTCCACTTGCCCAGGCAGATTGGCCCCTGAACCATAAGAATATAAGGATAGCCTAGAAGTCACTGGGGCTTTCCTGTTGTGGAAAGCACCGAAAGTCCTTTGGTCCTCAAACCCCCAAGAATTCTACCCTGAGGGCCTAGAGTCCTTGAGGGCCTGGAGTTCATTCATAAAGGCTTCCATCTCCTGCAAAAGTCTTAAGGGAATACAACAAATACCTACCATCTGTCCCAGAAGGGCTGTAGGGGCTCCCAGGCTGTCCCTGTAGGAGCCCTCCTCACCAGAACCCTCATACTGAGCAGGAGGGTGCTGAGGTTAGATTGGACCCCATTTGTTGACCCTTCCTTGTTCTATCAAGTGCTGAAGCCTGACACTATAAAAGCTGGCTCCAGGACAGCCAGATAGCTCAGCAGATTAAAGCGCAATGGCTGGGTTTGATCCCTGGTGGGCTGTGCCAGCCCCACCCCAGGACACACTGAGGTGGCAATTGAGACTGGGCATGGTGGCACACGCCTGTAATCCCAGTGCTTGGGAGGCTGAAAACAGGAAAATCACCACAAGTCCATGTAGTGAATAGTGAGACCCTATACACCTTGTACATACACCCTGTCCTAAATTTAAAAAAAAAAGCTGGTTCCAAAGAATTCATCACACCACCTGTGTTGATGCTGAGGAAAGGAGCTGGAGAGGGGACTGCCTACCTGTGGGTACAGCACCTAGAACCACCAACACACAGACTTGTTGCAATGTTGTGTAAAGGTCTCTCCAACGATCAGTAGGAAGAGGAAGCTCAGGCTCTGTCAGTGCAAAGTGAAATGACCAAATATAGACTTACAGAGTCTTGAAAGCTGGGACATTCATAGAATTTCAGAGTCATTGGACCTGACAACTATTCAGGCCATCAGCTACTGGGTGTCCATGAAGCACCAGGCCCCAGGTTGGACCTCAGAGACTTCCAAGTACAGGGTACACTGAGATCCAAGGAGCCTTCAAATGCAAAGTGTGAACTCTGAGGGTCTTGGGATCCTTAAAAGTATCAAATAGCAGCACAAGACATTAGATAAGTAAAATCTAGACTCACAGGACCCTGAAAACTCAAAGCCTTATCCAAGACCAGCAGCAGTGGTTGGAGGTCTCCATTTCTCATGCTGCATGGCAGGCAGACCTTGAGTTCAGAGGAAGAGAGAAATCCATGCAATGCTGGGGGTAGGGGGTGCCAGGAGAGAAAGTGGCTTATAGAACAAGAACAGGAGCAAAAGGTAGGAGCTCTTCAGAAGCAGGAAGCGAAGGCCAAGCATAGAGAAGCTCCTGGTGGGCCACGAAAAGAGCACTGCTTGGGACAGCACATCTTGATGGGCCCCATTTCCTGATAATGAAGGATTTCCAGTTTTCTGGGTAGAGCTAGGCAGGTTGGCCGACTGCTGAGCAGCTCACATGGGAAAAGCGTGCTTGTATACAGCTAGAAACAACCTCCTCACTCTGTCCTAGTCATAGGCTCTGCAAAACGCCAGACTGCTGGAAGAAAGTTCATGATCCTTTGTCTCACCTCAATAAGGCCGCTCCTGAGAGAATGCAACCCACAGGCGAGGGATGAGAGGCCAGATGCAGGAGACAGTCACAGAGAGACAGTAAAGGTTTCAGGATGTCAGGCGAGATGGGGCACAGAGAGTGAGCAGATGGTGGGCAGGGGCACTGGCTGAAGACGAGGCTTGGGGATGGACTCTTTCTCTGCACATCTCCTTGTGGCACAGTCCGTGGCTGTTGATTGCCTGCCCTGACAGGGCCTATGCTGGGACCTTTTATTGTCCCTGTGGCCGATCTGTGGGATGCCCTTTCCCTGCCCCTGGGTGTCTCAAATGAGGCCCTGGAGGAGCCCTGTGGTAGGCTCAAGGTGTAATGTGGAGGCTTAAGTGTCTCTAAAACAACTAGTAAAACCCCTGACCAAATCCAAACCAGATGCCCCAAGGCGCGTGGAGCCGAGAGCTGTCAGCACCTCTGCATTTTCACCTGCTCATGTGGGTTGCACCTGTAGGCGGCAGGAAGGTACGAGAGCTTCAGAGTGTCCCCAAGGTGAGCCCCACAGAGGGCCATCAGTGAGGCCATGTGCCTCTGTGGCCAAGTCCACACTGCCATTTTCCTCTTTCTTTCAGTTTCTAGTACAGGCTTCACACCTCAACCACACACCCTAGCTATAAGAAGGTGGCACTTACCTCGCTGGGACTGTTTTTCTATAAATGACATGAACACACTGAAATCAACCTCCAAGTTCATTGGCAGTTCATTCATTCATTCATTCATTCAAATATCTGTGTGGCATTCCCTGTGAGTCAAGCATTGGACTAGGTACAAAGACTATGATGGTGGATAAAAGGGGTGCCCCTTGGCATCATAGAATTTACCATCTAGAGACAAACTCACACAACTCACAAATAGGGTTAATGCCGAGGAAATGCTAGGTGCATATGCATGCCAGGAAACAGACCAAGGGGTGGGGGTGAGGGATTCCTCACCAGAGGAGCACACCAGAAGAAGGGCTCAGGGCAGGGAGTGGGCAAACGTGCTCTCTACATGCTGAAAACTACAACCAGGCCGGGCGTGGTGGCGCATGCTTGTAATCCCAGCACTCGGGAGGCTGAGGCAGGAGGATTGTTGTGAGTTCGAGACCAGCCTCAGTTACAAAGTGAGCTTAAAGCCAGCTTGAACTGCATAGCGAGACCCTGTCTCAAAAAGACAAAAAAAAAAAAAAAAAAAAAACTACAACCAGGCCCAGGGCTGTCACCACACACTGAACTAAAGTCAAAAGTGGATCAAAGATCTAAATATTAAAACAGAAAACTAAATCTACTGGAAGACAAAGTAAGTAGAAATCTTAAAGACATAGGGGTAGGCAGAGACTTCATGAACAAAATCCAAACTGCATGAGAAATACTTCAGAGACTCAACAACTGGGATCTCATCTTATTGAAAAGTTTTTGCACATTAAAAGAATACACCAAAAGAGTAAAAAGAAAACCCATGACTTGGGAAAAAGAAAAATTAGCCAAATTCCCCTCAGACAAAGGACTTCTATGTAGAATACATAAATATTTTTAAAAATTAGGTCCCCAAAATTCAAAGACCCAATCCAAAAATGGTCATCTGAGATGAATACACACTTCTCAGTGAAGAAATACAAATGGCAAATAAATATATGAAAAAATGTTCAACATCACGGATCATTCAACAAATGCAAATTAAAACAACACTGAGGGGGCTGGGAAGACCACTCAGTAGTCTAAGCACGTGCCTGGCAAGCACAGTGATCCAGGTTTAATTCCCAGTACCGCATCCTGTGCTGGCCCTGACACCAGACACCTGGTGCATGCCTATAATCCCAGCACTGGGGAGGCTGAGGCAGGAGGATCACTAAGAGTCCAAACTGCATAGCCAGATCCTGTATCAAATAAATAAGTAAACAGACAAACAAACAAACAAATAAATAGACCACTGAGATCCCATTTAACCCCAGGAAGTATGGCTACTAAGAAATCAACCATGCTGTGTGTTGCTGTGGGGCAAAAGGAGCCCTCCTTCACTGCGGGTGGGAGCGTACACTGGTACAATCACTGTGGAAATCAGTGTGGAGATTCTTCAAAGAACTGTCATTAGAGGTCCCATTCCACCCAGCTATTCCCCTCCTGGGTATTTTTCCAAAAGAACTGAAAACATCCTACCACCGTGATGGATGTGCACCCAAGTTCAGAGCAGCACAACTTGCAACAGCTAAATCTTGGAAGCACCCAAATGCCCATCAACAGACAAATGGATAGAAAGAAAATGTGGTATCATTATACTGGAGTATTACTCAGCTGTAAAGAAAGAAAAACTTGAAGTAAATGGCTGCAACTCAAGATCATACTCATAAGTGAAATAAATCAGACCACAAGTATAAACACTGTATTGCCTCCCTAGTATACAAAACCGAAAGAGTAAATAAAGTTTGAAAGGTACAATAGATATTGTGGAAAGGAAAGAAACTGATCAAAAGGAAAGAACAACTGGGGAGGGAAGAGAAAAAAGAAAGCAGAAAGGGACAATATATGCTAAGCTGATTGTACTACTAATTTCTATTTATTCATTGAAAGGAACAGTTAATGCCTAATTGTTTGATCAATTTGTGCATGCCTCTATCTGGTAATCTGAACAGCTACTCTGAAGATAACAATACGCAGTTCAACAACCATTGTTAATTTTCTATTATCTTGTTTGGAAATTCTGTTTCATCTTTTAAAATTCTCTTTTAAAACAAACAAGAAGAGTATGTGCCCATGCCCTGGGCAGGGAGTTACGACTTACCTGCTTCTGGTGGACAGAGGGGAGAGGAGGGGGAGGAGGAGCATGAGAGGAGACAAGAGAACAGACCCAGGAGGGTCTAGGGCAGGCACCGGGAAATCGCCACAGGGGGTCCAACACACTTTAATACTTGCATCTTTAAAAGATCATGCCAGTGGGGAGGTGAGTTCCTGGGTAAAACGGCCTCATCTCTGCCTTGTGAAAGCATTCTGGCTCTGAAGCTCTTGAAGTAAAGGATCTGGCCAAAAGTTCTGTGGCCAGTAAGTGCCAGAGCTGGCCCTTTCCTGGCTGAGCTGACCTTAACCACCAGAATGGTCTCAGCATCCTCTGTGGCCTCATTTGGTTCTTTCAGCCCTTGGGGATAAAAGAAGATAACACAGGGGTTCTGGATTCCCTGACCCAGTTGAGGAAATCCAGGCAGGGGGCAGGGGAGAGTAGGCTAAGTACATACCTACATTGTGCTTGTGGGACCCAAGACCGGATCAGACCATTCCTACACCCTGTGGGAATGGACAGCCGGAGGGTGGAGAAGAAATGCTGGGGTAAAGAAGACGAGTTTAAAGGTGGAAGTCACCAACGGAGACAGGTACGAGACTTGTGCCAGAATTCATCCCGTGATCACAAAGTGATACCTCTGGGGACAGGCTAACAAGTGGCCACAGTGCAAATGCCAGTGATGACAGTGAGAACCCGCTCCCTCGGGGCTACACCCGCATAGCACCTTGCTCTCTGCTCCAGAGCATGCCCCCCCCCCCCCCGGGAGTTAGAGGCAGCAGCTCGGTCCATGCCCGGGAAACTCCTGGCACAGCTGCCCACCTCTCATGAACATCACTCCCAGGATGAAGCCTCCCACCTCCTCCTCTTCCCCCTGGACAGTGTCCTTCCCAGCCAGGGGCAGAGCCACCGGGGTTGGGGAGGGGCTTCTGTGATGACAGCTCTGTCTCTGCCTTCTGAACTTGGCCTCTCTAATGGCCAGACCACCCCTCTCTGGGGCGAACTCCTACATTCCTGAAGGCTTGGCCTAGCCACCACCTCCCTGTCACCAAAGTGTCAGTGCCCGGGGAGTGCCCGGAGCTCAGGGAAACCGCCTCTCCTCCCCGATCCTGCAGCCTCTCCTGGCGAAGCGAGCTCGGTGAGAGCACAACTGTATCTTTCCTGCCTCCTTTTCCCAGAGGCCAGTAAATGTCTAGATCTCTCCCTTTTCTTTCTGGGAAGAAAGCCCAGCAAAGGGACTTGGAGCATGAAGAATTAATTTAGAGCCTGAGTAGCAGTTGTTTAAATCCTTCAGCGTTGAATAGGATTGAGTCCTCAGTTGCAAACTCCGGGTCCACTGAAGTCCCACCTCAGCATTCGCCTGCCCCCCCCCACAACAGAGAATCACACCTGCAGCACCCCAAGAGCCAGACACTCCAGACTCGCCTCCTGCTCTCCCTCTCTCCCCACTGGCCAGTGTGTGAGAAGAGTGCGAAGTGGGCCTCATCCTGTTCCAGGCGACACCGCGACGCCAAGCTTTTTAGGCCAGCAGGCTGGTCCGGCTCTGGAATAGGCGCTCAGAAAACGCCAGTTCCCCCATTCCTGGCTTCTCCTGCTATATAAATTGTTTCTCTTCTCCAAAGCCTGGAGCTAATCCCTCCTGCCTAGGAAAGCTCCCTTCCCTCCCTGTCCCCAACCTCTGCAGAGCTTGAAGACTAGGTGGCCTCTCTCAGCCCCTTCATCGGAGCGCCGCGGGGCAGGAAGGAGCCGCTCTAAGCCTGGATAAAGGTGAAATCCAACAGTTGGGAGAGGTTATTTTTGGATCAGACACAAATGTTAAATGAAGAGCCCCCAGCCTTCCAAGCAGTCTTTGCTTTGTGCTCCAAGGCCCAAAACTAACATTTTCATAATAATTTTCCAGTATCAAAGTGATAGTTTTGATTCAAGACAGCTGAAGCCTGCAAAACTGTGCAGTGGCCTCTCCTGCCCTCCAGCCAAACATGTGCCTCGGTCTCTATTTTAACACCTTTGATAATCATCGAAAAATGCATGGCCCCAGCAGTTTTCTCAACTTTCTGACCAGCAGAGCCCCCCATGGAAGGAGGCTATTGGATGTCTGTTTTCCTTCCACACTGCTCTGAGCCCTTGGCTTCTTCCTGCTGCTCGCTGGCCTGGCTTCCCAGCCTCCCTCTCTACATTCCATTAGTGATGTCTGATTAAGGAATTGGCCTTTCTCGTGCTATTAAAAATGGGGGTGGGGGGGACAGAAATACAGTAACACAATATCATGGAAAACTGATATAATCTTTTCAAAACTATAAAGATTGCTCACCAGGAGGAACATCTGCATGGAAAAAGAAAAAGGTTTTAAACAAACTGGAAAGGGGTCAGGTAACTTGTAAAGGCCAGAGTGTCGGGGACAGCGCTGGCTGGTCCAGGGCCCGCTGTCACTCTAGAGGGGAGGCGTCCTCTGAGGAGCCAGTTCCCTCACCGAGACCTCCCACCATCTGGAATTCATTGCAGGATGGAACACTGGCGTTTGTAAAAAGAAACTCGGCCTTAAGATAATTGTTCCTTAAATCATTAATATGGCTCAAGCATGAGATGGAAAGTCAGGGGACAGCAGGACAGCCTGGGGCCAGGGAAGAGTCCTGGTCCACCCTGCCGCCCTCTCCCCCAGAAGCTCTGGCCACCTCCCCCAAGGAAACAGCTTCAGGTCAGACCCCTGGCCCCTTGGCCAGCCAGCCTTTGGCTGCCCAAGCGAACACGCTGCTGCGAAAATCTCTTGCACAGATCCTTTTGGTTCCTGCTGCTTCTGGACTCTGAGACGGGAGCAACAGCAGCAAAGCCCCTGCGCCAGGTCTGGCTCTCCGAGCCCCCTCTGCACCTGGTCCCCAAGGACTTGCGGCACCTTCAGCTCTGAGGCAGCCCGGGCCACCTCTGCCACACTCAGGCCTCTGCCCACTGTTGAGCTGGCATGCGCAGGCCATGAACACTCACAACAGAGCCAGCCAGGCAAGGGTGAATCTGGGTGGCTCAGCCTATTCGACCACCAGTGTTCTGAGATGGTTAGCGTGGGCTCAGTCACGGGGTCTTAGAATAACAGGATGTGAGGAGCTGGGCATCTGTCTGTCTGAGAGGTCTGGATCTCAGCTCCTCAGCAGCAGAGAAGCCTGGAAACTTTAGGCTCTGCCCACTTCCTCCTGGTTTGGACAGTGCTGACTGCTCCACTTGCCAAGAGCTGTAGCTGTGGGTCCCAGTGGACCAGTCAGACCCACCCAGGTCCCCAAGCCTCAGGGAGTAGGGGAGCCCTCAGAACAGCGTTGAGACTCTCGCCTCTGGATGAGGAGTACCGGGTGGGGGCTCTGCCCAGAGTGCTGGAAGAATCACAGGGGACCATGGGCTTCTCTATGGCACACCGGGGACCTCTCCATGCCCCATGATCCTCTGTCCAGGAACTAACCTGGGCACTGCTCTGGGCTTCTGGTGGCCTCTCTCTAGCTGTAGCCAATCCCTGGAGCAAGATATCCAGCTGCCCACCAGACACCCTGTCCTTTATGTCTCGCAGGCTCAAGACCCAGCATAGCTCTTCACCCTCTAAGGAAGAGGGTCCTCCTCAGTGTCCCCCATCTCAGGGAAAGCACAGCATCTATCCGATACCACTCTAAAACCAGAGACCCCTCTAGGATTCTTCTCAAACCCCTCTCTTCCTGTCCAGTCTCTAAGATCTAAATGTCTGTCTCCTCTTCCTTCCACTAGTTCCCCAATCAATGCTCCTCTTTTCCTCTCTACTTCATGCCCTAACTCTTGTCCCTGCATTTGTCACCGCAGGGTGTCCATCCTGACATCTGGGTCTCCACTGCCCTGCCCCATCTCCATTTGTCTTCCGCCATCCACCAGGGCCGTGTTTCTAACGCAGAGATATTCTCTCCGCTGAAAACACTTTTTTTTCATTATTTATAGGAAATGCTGAGCCACTGCTAGACCAGGGCGTTCTGGGATATATCCCAGGTGGGCTGAGATACACTATGACAGCCAGCATCTCAGCAGTCTCAGAACTGCAGTCTCAATATTTCTCATTCATACTACACGTGCACTGGGGATCGACAGGGCATCTGCTCATCCTGGTCACTCAGGGCTCTGGCTTTGGAGCAAAGACCATCTTGAAAGTGACCATCAAGAGAGGGCTTGAGTTGGCAGTGAACCGTGCCAGGCTGCGCCCGGAATGCATCATGTCCTGTCATTCCTCAGGGGCCAGAACTACGCATGTACAGCCTTCCCAACCCAGGAACCAGGCAGGGGACAGCCAGGAGCACTCCTCCTCCCACTTCACCTGGAGACACTGGCCCATCCCAGCTCAGACATCACTTTCTTGCCAAGCTGACTGACAGTGACTACCTTGGTGAATAGGACTCTCCCAGCTTTGCTCAAACTCCACTGAAATAGTCTCTTTAGCCCTGCTCTTTCTTGGCCTGTGAGTTCTAGGAAGTGAGAGTTTAAATGCCTTCTCACTCTGCCTCCAGTGCCCAGGCAGGAGGATAATTAAGACTTGAAAGGATGCATGAATGAGAGCAGGGCCATCAGGGGGGCCAAGGGTCACGGAAGCATCCAGAAGGAAGCCAGAAGTCTATGGTGATGAAGCTCAAGAAGGCAGATGTCACAGGATACCTCTGACAGGGGAAGCACAAAGACACAAGTACCCCAGGAGAATGACCATGTACAGCCTGCTCCCAGGACTCAGAAGCCAAGGCACAGCACCCACCCCTTAAGCCCACAGAGCACCGGGAGGGGAGCAGGTCCAGGTATAGGTCAGGCCCCATGGGGAAGCAGTGCAGTGCAAAGCCAGAGCCTGGGCTGCCGGGCTGCCTGAAGCCCCTTCCTCCTCGGGCTCCCCCTGGCCACTTTGCCTCCTCTGCAGTGTGGAGAGGCAGGGATCCCTCGGTGCGCTTCACCTATTGAAGCCAGTGCTCTCCAGGGGCAGGGATGTGTGTCTCTCTGGGCAACCAGCACAGGGCCTGACACACAGCAGCCGCTCACTTATTGCTCACGGAGTTGGACCCAGATCCAGTCCTCTCCCCAACCCCCATACACACCCTCAGGAGAGCTCAGCAGGCCTTGGGTCCATTCCAATGCCCAAGACAGTGGCCTCAGCCACCACCCTCACTCCACCCTCCCCACCCCAATGTCCCCAGTAGCAAACAGGGATATGAGCACCATGTCCAGACTCCACCCTTCCGGCTTCACTCCTGACCTCGGTGCTCTGGCATGTGCTACTGCTGGGCCAGGCTCCAGGGCCACACCTCGGCCGCCTCAGGGGCCAACAAGACACAAGCTCTGCTTAGTGTAAGTGCCATCAGGGACCCAAGCTGAGAACCCCAGAGGCAGGGCCCAAAGTCAGTGGGACTCTGTGGACGGAGTCAGAGCCCAAGGGGCTGGGATTTCCACTGTGATGGGTTTTATTCCCTCTTTCCTCTCAAAGGTACCTGTTCTGCCCATATCCGGGTCTCCTCAATATCTCTGCCATCAGTTGGCTCAGCCACCTCCCATGTGTGCTGCTTCTGCAGCCATCCTTCCAAAGCCTGCCAAACCAAGGGTGCCCCCACCCCACCAGCCTTCATGCCCTGACCCTCAGGGCAGCTCTATCCCCACCCCATGCTTGTTCAAATGTCTCACTCCTGCATTCCAGCTTGCATGTCTCGTTCCTTCTACCTGGAACACTGGTCTCTTGGAGAATATCCACCCTGTTTTGAGGTGGTCATCATTACCTCCTCCCAGAACTCATGCTGCATAAGGAGTCAAACACACAAGGCTACAGCATTGGCTGGCCAAAAACACCTATTGAAGAAGGCCAGGAGGAAAGAAAGGCAGGACGGAGGCAGAGGTACAGCCACATCCGTCTGGGATAGGTAAGGCAGATGTGAGGGCTAGGAGAAGAGAGAAATACTTGGGTACTGAGTGAGCCCAGCAGACTTCCTGGAGGAGGGGGTGACTGGGCCCCAGGCTGGAAGGAAGAATGGCTGAGTGAAGAACACAGTCTGGGCCAACTCAGGTGAGAGAAAAGGGAGGACTGGGGTTGTCCCAGATACCAAGTCACTGAGTCCAGCCTCAGTCTGGGCTCAGCAGGAATGTGAGGAAGGCTCTGAGCAGAGCCGTTGTAAGGAAGCCACAGTCACACCTCCGGACTAGTAGGGTGTCTCCGGCTGAAAGGCAATGCGTGGAGGCTGCCCAGAGGCTCCTGCAAGGCTACAGAGGAGAGAGGATACGGCCAGCACCTGGACTCCACAGGCAGGCAGAGGAAATGGAGCTGGACCTGAAACCTGCTCAGGGGGTAGGGTGGAAAGGACTCAGCAGTGGGCTGTGTTCTCCAAGGTGCGCGGAATAGCACCAAACAGCCTGGGCTTCCCCTGGAGACACTGCATTGCGAGCCTTGAGCCTCGGTGGGACTGGGGTGAAAACAGCCCGAGGCGGCTGCTGGTTCGGGGCACCTGGCGAGGGCTGGGCAGCTTAAGTGTGCTCAGCGACTTGCCCTGAGGAGGTGTCTCCCTGCCTCAAGATAGGAGCTGTGTCCCTCATGCCTGAAGACCAGCTCACCTGGTCAGGATGGACCTGCAAGGGGCAGGCTCACAGCAGGGGTAGCCAGCAGCAGAAGAGGCCAGGCCACAGCCCTGAGGAGTGGGGCTTCATTCCAAGTGGTGCAAAATTTGGGGTACAGGATCTGATGGCACTTGCAGGCTGAGAGCAGGAGGCATAGGAGTGGCATCCCGGGTGCCCTGAGGCCTGACAGTGACCCACCTGGGCAGACTGGGCTGTGTTCCTCTAGGAGGTCAAGTGAGAGCAGAACACAGTAGCCGGCAGCCAGAGACAGCTCAGGGCAGTCTGAGCTTTGAGGGAGCTGCGTTAGAGAGCCCGAGGCTGAGGCCAGGCATCCTGGAGGTTGTCAGTCAGCATCCCATGCCAGGTGGTCTTCCCCCTGCCTCTGAAGCCCAAACCCTTGGTATCCAGGATGCAGACAAATGGAGAAAGAAACCACTGTCATGGCTCAAACATGTCCCCTCCAAAATCCAGGTGCTACCAGTGACAGTGCTAAGAGGTAACCTTGAAGGATGCTTAGGTCCTGAGGCCTCATGAGGACATAGGTGTTTAGCAGAGGTGGTCTCTGTCCGTCCCTGCAGCTGCCCCACAGCAGCACACAGGGCAATGGCCGACAGCAGACGCCAGTGCTTCTGTCTTGGACTTCCAAGCACCCAGCCTGAAGAGTGCGTCTCTGATCTTTATAAAGGCCCGTGACTCAGGCGTTGGGGAGCCCTCAGGGATGGATGCGATGGCCAACTCCTGTTTACCCTCACAGCCTCCTGTGCTCAGCCCCTGCCAGGCAGCTGCTTCCTGCGTCCTCTGTGTCCCTCCTCCCCTGGACTGTCATGGGATCTCCCCTGCTGGGGAGCATTCCTCTTCTCCTCATTCCTTTACCCAGCTCAGAGGTCATCTCTTCCAGGAAGTCCTAGGAAGACTCCAGGGCCCCAGGCTTCTGTTCTCTTGCAGCCCCACTCCCACTGCCATCTGCACATGAAAGGCTACTCCTCATGGCTCAGCATGAAATTTCCTCAGAGGCCTTCTTTGCCCACTGCCCGTGTAGGGCCAGCACCCCTGGAACAAGGCCCCTTCACTCTTGGCCTCCACTTTGGCCCTGCCACCCTGTTCCTCTGCATCCTTGTATCTGCATGACTCAGAGACAAGGGCAGGGCACTGCAGATGCCTACCTGGTCCACACTCAGCTGCACCTCCTTGGCTGTGTTGGGGAGGCAGCCCCACCACCTCTGTGCCTCAGTTTCCTCATCAGTAAAGTAGGATGATAAGATGTCCCATTCCAGGACCCCTCACTCTCCCACCCTCCAGCACACCATAGGACTGACCTCTCGGCCACCTCCCAAGTCAGTGGCAGCCACACTTCTTCCTTCAGCCAGTGAAATGGGGCTTCTGTGGGAAGCATAAGAGACATGGTACTATCTACCATGCCTCCTTGTCTTGTGTCCCTGGGTATCTGCCAGGAATGTGACACACACCTCCTGCTGGCCCATATGGATGTGAGCCACGCATAAGCTTTTGCTGTTTTACATCCCTAGCACAGGGGAAGCAGTGTTCGTTTCTGCAACACACCTCTCCTATTCAGACGGACGTGAGCATTTCAAACGGGGCCTAGGGCCACGGCGTCTTTGTGTCTGTGAGTCTGCCTGCCATACTCTGAGAGCAAGGCCCAGCCTTGTCTGGTGATCCTGGTGCCCACCACATAACAGTTGCTCAATAAAACACTGCTGACTGCCCGATTGAGGGCAGCCCTGCTGAGTGCATACGCCCCGCTCACTTGGCCTGGCCCCACCTGTGGGTGGCAGGGTCGAGCCACACCCAGAACCACCCTTCTGCACAACCGTAAATCCCAATGGCCTAGTTTTTGTTGAGCGGCCCCCAGAGTTCTTCCATCCTAGCAACGCCAGGCAGTTGTGATGGAAGAATCTGGTCTCGCCAAGGCTGTGGTCGGCCATGGCTCCCTCTTGGAAATTCCTCCTGGCCTGGCACAGTGGGCGGCCTTTCCCCTGGCAGTGATTTGCCAAGCAGGGCCAGGTGGTTTCATTCCAGCACAGATCCAAAGCACTGTTGGTGCCTGGGAGAATTCTAGATTCTGATAAAGCAATATGGAGGCATCTCGCACCCTCCTTCCAGCCTCCCAGGAGGCCCTGGTCCTCCCTGTGCGTGCACCTCTGTGACAGGGGCCTTGTGCCTGGGCTCTTTGGTGAAGCTGCACTGACGGCTGACTCTTTCCTTCAGCAGCACTGGCGTCGGTCAGCTGGGCGCCTTCCTTGACCTGGCTCCCAGGGACCGTGCATCACAGGGATCAAGGCTGCCTCTGGCCTGAAACCACTCTGCAATGGAGGAGGCCACCCTCCCCACCCATCTTCACGCCCTCACTGCCTTCCCCCAAGTACTTTCTGCTTCCTCCTTTCTCCAGAGCTGTTTTCTTTATCACTGAGACTTGTAGGAGGAAACTCTTGAAGTCTCCCACTTGTGAGAGTTTTGTCAAGGTTTACCATTAATCCAGTCCTTATTTTTGGTCTCAAAACATATGGGGCAGAATGGTGGGTGACCCTAAGAGTAAAGAATTGTCTGATTTTATGAGAAAGAAACTGGGGCACAGAGGGGCTGAGTGACTTATTTGGTTCTTCATATACCTCTTAGTTCTGTGGGCCACAGAGAAGCTTTCTAGCAAATCCATCTCTCCTCTTGCCCCCTCCTTCCAGCCTCCCAGGAGGCCCTGGTCCTGCCTGTGCTCCTCTGTGATGGGGACCTCGTGCCTGGTCATGAAGTCAGTGACAGAGACAGACACACAGCTAAAGAGGACATTTACAACCCTGAAAAGCAGGAGTGAATGAAAGCAGAGGCAGCAATAGTGCACCGCAGTTTACTGTGGATCCAGGAGTTTCTGGAAGCCCTCAGCAGGGTCCAGGGAAGGCTGAGCAGGAAATCCCCTCTCCCTTCACACAGGGTTCAGACAGCCGCATACCATCAGCTGCTGCCCAGCAAGGGGTGAAGGGGGGGTTGCAAGGCAAAGCCTCACAGCAAGGGGACCCCCTGCCAAGACTCCTTCCTCTGCCAGAAATGTCTGTAGCCAGCTTGAAGCCAGCCATGGAGATCTCTCCGTGCAAGATATCAACAGATGCAGAAGGCTGCAGAAATGTCTCAGGAAGGATTTCTACTCAGGAGCCTCAGATAGCCCACAAGCTACAGCCTGACACTAACTTCGTGTGAGCCCAGTGAGCACGTTCACAGCCTAGGACCACAGGTTCCCCATTTCCTCACCATAAGGAAGCTGCGTTTAGTGGTCCCCAAGGGCACTCCTAGTCCTATCAAGTACACACAGCTTAGCCCAAGTTAGTACTGCAGTCCTGCACTGGCCCTGAGCCAGGATCCGATGGGCCAGTTGGGGGTCTCAGTTGTAGTAATAGAGGGCAGCTTCAGCTAACTTACAGGTGGAAGAAGGGAAGGAAGAGGAGCAGAGAGGAAGAGAGGAAGGGAAGCAGAGAGGGGGAGGACTGAGAGGAACAGAGAAGGAGGAACAGAAGGACAGCCACAAGGAAGATGGAGAAGGGGCCGCAAAGGAAAAGAAGAGGAAGAGGGGAGATGGATTTGCTAGAAAGCTTCTCTGTGGCCCACAGAACTAAGAGGTATATGAAGAACCAAATAAGAAGGACCAGGGGTGAGGGAAAGGCAGAGCCGCAGCCGCAGCCGGTCCCCAGAAGCAGCTGTCTGCTCCTGCCAGGCTGACTTCCTCACCTCCACTTCTGTGTCGCTTGCTCCAGATGCATGGGGGAAGCAGATGTGCCCAGCTGCAGACCCGGGGGTCCAAGACAACACGTGTACCACCTGGCTGTTTCGGCTTCCTCTGCATGATGCGGGATTAAGTACAGACCATGGAAGAGAGGGATGCTACCACCTGGGCAGGGAGTTGCGAACCCAGAAGTGGGCCGCTCTCTCCCTAGGGAGCCACCAGAGGTGGATATCTAGACATCACCCCAAAGCCTCCTGCGGTCACAGGTGGGGTGTCTCCAAGGTGGCGGGAGTCGTGTGAGACACTGGGATTAAGGATGCTCCACCCTGGGTATGAGTGCTACCTGCCCCCCACACACATGGAAGGGGGGTAGTCCAGGTGGAATACCTGGGACCGAAGAAGGCTGCTGCTGCTGCTGCTGCTTGCTGCTCGGCTGCCTGACCTGCTCGGCCATGGGCTGATTGCTCTCTGAGACGCCCCTCGGCCAGACCTCCTGCCCTGCAGCCAGCCGGCTACGGACTGAAACCTCTGCAAGCTGAGCCCAAAGAGACCTGGCCCCATTAAGAAAAGTAACCGAGAAACCTGCTAAATCCTTGGAAGCTGGAGCCCAGGCTACAGCAGACCCCACCTCACACGGAACTCAGCAGTGAGGGTCACAGGGGGCACAGACAAGGGAGCAGAATGGGAGCCAGGCCTATCTCCTCCACCTCCCCGGTACAAAGGGCAGGGCGTGAGCAGCCAGCCACGAGGCAGCCCTGGGAAGCAGCACGGCAGCCTCATCAGGTGCAATCCTGTCACCTGGCCCGAGACAAGTTGTCATTGAAGGAGCTAGCCCTGGGCCCCACTCAAAGGGTTGCAGAAGAGGCCATGTCCTGGCATAAAGGTGCTGTGTGTTCTCGGCAAAGCTATTCCGCATGCCATCTCTAGACCTGGGATATGCTTCTACCAAAGAAAGAAGCAGAAAGGAGGGTAAGCTCACAAGGTAGTGAGCTCCCTGTTCCTGAAGGTAATCAAACAATATGAGCTTACATAGTGATGGTCTATTGACATCCTTGTTCTTTGGCATGCCCACTACATCACCCCCAGACTACAAACCCCTCGGGAGTAGAGACTCCAAAGTGTGCCTCTGTGGCCAGTGCCCAGAACAGGCCTTAGTACAGTGGCTGGAGGAAAGAAGGAATGGGGGAAGAGGGAGGAGGGTGCAGAGGAAGGACGCGATGGTACAGTGGCAGACAAGGAAGAGGCCGAGCCATGCCACACGAAACTTCCCTCAGAAATCTGATTTGAAACTGTCGCTAGGTGGTCTAACCACCTGCCTGGCAAGTTCAAGGACCCAGGTTTGATCTCTAGTACTGCCTTCAACCCCAGGCACACCACGCCAACCACCAAAACCGAGCTTAGTGACATATACCTATAATCCCAGCACTGGGGAGGCTGAGACAGGCATATCACTAGGAGACTGAGCTGCATAGCAAGACCCTGTACCACATAAATAAATTAATAAATAACTGTAAAAAAATGTTTTAAAAGGGTAAAACTAAGAATTCCATTTAATCTAGGCAAACCCCTTCTAAATGTCTTCTTTAAAAAGCATTAAATTCAAAAGGCATTAAATTACAGTGATACATGCATACCGGGGTTTATAGCAACACAATTCGTAATAGCGGAGTCTCGGGAGTGGCCCATATGTCTATGAGCAGATCAATGGACAAATAAAACGGTGCAGTTATGCATGGTGGAGCGCTACTGTCCCATACGGAAGAATGAGCTCGGGTCGTCTATAGTAAAAGGTTGCACGGAAACCACAGTGTGAAAGGAAATAAATCAGATGCACAAACTTATCTATCACATGGTTTCTTTTATAGGAGAAACCCTAAATATACACAAAGAGCAAGACAAACAATAGATAACAGGAAGAAGGAAAGTGCATCTTTTCAAACTGAGGAGGGGACCAAGAGTTGGAGGGAATGGAGTGGAAGGGATGAAAAATGAATTAAGCTATGTTACATATAGGTACCAACCGCTGATGAGGAAGGTGGTCATTATGTATCGCAAATATGTATTAAGAATGGAGATAAAAATGAAAAAAGAAAAGCTTCCCTCAGAGCCTACGTGTCACGTATGGCAGCTCGCCAGCCAATAGTCCTTTCCTCTCTGATCTTTACATCTCTGTCAGCAGAGATACTTCCTTCTTTTTCTACCCATATGGGTGAGAATACCACCATTGCAGCCTCCTCCCGGAAGCCTCCCAGCTCTCTGCCTTCCCTCTCCTCAGCTCTGCTCTGCTCTGCTCTGGCCTTGTTCCCATGAGAGATGGATGGTGGGGAGGGGAAGAGGTGGTTCTCAGTGTCTCTTCTACAAGGTCTGGAAGAGGACAAAACAGGGGTGAGAGTACTGCTCCCAAGGATTCTAGTCATGGATGTCACTCTGTACCTTTGAGTAAAACATGTGACTATTGAAGCCTCAGTGTCCCAATCTGTAAAATGAGGAGAGACAAAGATCCCACATTATGTAGTGGTTATGAAGAAAGAAAGAAAGAAAGAAAGAAAGAAAGAAAGAAAGAAAGAAAGAAAGAAAGAAAGAAAGAAAGAAAGAAAGAAAGAAGAAAGAGAGAAAGACAGGGTGAGCAGCTGCTATGAGACAGGCATTGCCTGGCCAAAGCCTCAGAGCAGAGTTGCTCTCCTGTGCCCCCCCAGCAACCCTTGGGTGTGTGACTCAGCCCTGCAGCCTGGTTGCACATCACCCGCTTGGGGCAGGCTCGGCCTGGGCCACCGCATGCCAGCTACTGATGCTCACCGAGGCCATCAGAGACCTGCACAGGCCCTGTGACACTCAGTGCCCACGTGGTGCCAGTCTGGCCTGAACCTGGGCTGCACGGGACGCTGCTGTTCAGTCCTGCTCCCTTGCACTTGTCTCTGTGGCCACTCGGACACCCCTCACCCTGGCTAACCAGCTGTGCTTTTCATAGCTCCTGCCTCTCCTGATTTCCAGGTGTGCTCAGCTTCCCACGGTCCCTCACACACCATGAGTGTCTGCAGCAGAGCCTCTGCCCACGTCCTCTCGCTGCCCGGCTGCCTTTGGTGCCTGCTCCTGGACGGGCAGACTCTACTTTCTGAGCTCAGCCTCTTATCCCTAAGAAGCAGGCTGGGTTCCTTCCCTATGGGCTTGTGAGATTTGTAAAGCACTGAGGTGCTAGGACCCCAACTTTGCTACATCTCCTGCTCAAGACCTCTGATAGAAAAGGAGCTAGGTGTGGGGCACATGCCCTCAATTCCTGTCTTCTCCTCCCTATTGGTGACATTTCACAGCTAGGACACAGAGCAGACCACCATGGACCACCCCAGCCTTCAGCCTTCAGGTGCATTTGAACACTGAGGAGGCTGTCACTGGGGGTGTGTGTGTGTGTGTGTGTGTGTGTGTGTGTGTGTGTGTGTGTGTGTTGGGGGAGGGCCTGCTGGTCTCTTTGTATTCTAACTCAGAGCCCTCTCCTGGTGGGAACTGAGGGTGAGCGAGACACCCCAAGTGCTCACTACATTCTGCCCAGCCCACAGGGCCCCCAGGGCCTCCCACCTGTCACAAAGGCCACTTGCGCACCATCAAGCCAAGTGCATGCTCTCCCGGAGCAGAGGGGGCAGAAGAGCAGGGCCTTGGGATGGGCTTCAAAGGGCCCTGGCTTTCTCCTTTCCTCCTTCTCATCCTGGAGGGCCCACCCTGCACTGCCCCCCCGCCCCCGTTCAGGAAAATTATACCGGCCCCTAATGGGGAGTGGAAGGGAAAGCACCCTGCTATTCATGCAGTGGCTGGCTGGGCCTCTTGAGCGTCCTTTGTGCCCATTGGGCTGCCTGGGCCTCAATTGCGATCAGGTGGTCCCAGAGCCCACCCCACCCCCAGCCTGGGACAGGAATGGGCTCAGTGATGGGCTGGCCCACAGAGTTCTCTGTCCAACCTCTCAAGGGGCTTTTGTTGAATAAAATAGCACCCGCCACTCGGCCGCTTTAAAGTGAGGCCAGGCACTTGAATGTGAAAATGGGCCCGGGTGCTGGGAGTGCAGGGACAATGGCCACCCTCAATTAGCTCACTGAGGTGCCCCGAATGGACCTGAGGAGGGGCCACAGCCACAGCCCATTCATGCATATTTATCACAAGCTGCTGAGCCTTGGCTTGCAGGTTCCCAAGGCAGCCCCTGGGGACAGCAGAGAGGGAGGGTAGAGGGGCTTGCAGGCCCCGCAGGGTTTGGGGGGGAGGCTCTGGAGTTCTCCCCAGCAGACTGAAAAATGTTCCCCAGACCCTGTGTCTTGGGCTTGTGGCCGGCGTGACCCTGCAGTCAGAGACAAGGAAGGGCCTTGCCTGGGTGTTGCCTGGACCCACTCGACAGGTGGGGAGTAGGCACCTGGCTGAGGAAGACCAGCTCTTTTTTGTTTGTCCAGTGGACATGTAGAATGGGAGGAAGTAATAACAAAAATATTTGCTAAGCGCACACAACGTCCCAGGACCTATGCAACTATCCTCTCAGGGTTCCATATAAATGCTGAATGTTCTGCACTTGAGAAACTGAAACTCTGTGGGTGATCTCTCCAAGATCTGGCGGTCCGGATAAGCAGCACAGCAGTGGCTGGCCCAGACGGTGTGGTCTCCCCCACCCCAGGGCCAGCTGTCCTCCTGCTCAGCAGGTAGAGATGGGTGGGGCTCTACTGTTTGTTACCAGTTGCTGGATGCCAGGTTCTGTGCTTAGAGCCGCATCCAAGCTCCCTCCTCAGGCATTCACAGCAGTGTGGGACTGCTGCCACCGCAGGCCCTGCTCCTCCTCCTCTGCCTCCCCCTTCTTTTCTTTATTCTTGTTATCCAAGTGCTAGGGATTAAACACAGAGCCTCCACACTAGGCTACATCCACAGCCCTTTATTTATGTATTTATCTTAGACAGGATCTTGATAAGCATGTCAGTCAGTGTTTACTAAAGAAACAGACTTAATGCAAGATACACAAATAAATAAGAATTTATGAGATTGGTTTACAATGGCTGTCCCCAACTTAGGTGTGGAGGAGCGTAGAAGGACTGACCATGTGAATCCTGAAGAATTCAGTCCAAGGCCTGGAGCTCACTGTAGTGTCCCTCACTATAGTGCGAGTCCACATCAGGGGGCCAAGGGGTCTGCACTGGAATCCTGGAGATGGCATCCAAGATACAGATGAAGGCTGTAGGTCTGTGCCTTTGAGCAAATCATGTGACTATTGAAGCCTCAGTGTCCCAATCTGTAAAATGGGGAGAAACAAAGATGTCACATTATGTAGTGGTTCTGAAGAAAGAAAGAGCGGGAACGCAGGAGGGAAAGGCTGTCAGTGTCAGACAGGGTGAGCAGCTGCTACAAGACAGGCATTGCCTGGCCAAGGCCTCAGAGCAGAGTTGCTCTCCTGTCTCCCTCCCAGCAACCCTTGCCTTCCTGTGTGTGACTCAGCCCTGCAGCCTGGCTACACATCACCCACCTGGGGCAGGCTCGGTCTGTGCCACCAGATGCCAGCTACTGGTGCTCACTGAGGCTGTCAGAGACCTGCACAGGCCCTGTGATGCTCGGTGCCCACGTGGTGCCAGTCTGGCCTGTATCTGTGCTGGGTGATCTCTCCAAGAAACAGAAGTGAGCTTTCCCTCTGTTCTCCTTTCATTCCATCCAGCCTTCAAGCCTACTTGAGAGGGTCTCCTCCCTCTGGGAAGCTAACATCAGCCAGGAGCTCACATCAGCCAGGATGCAGGCAGGTCCAGAAGGTGGACAGACCTGCCCCCCAATGCAGAACAACACTATGGGAGCCCCCAGGTCCTTCCCAGCCTGTGCCATCTCAGTGCTTCCCGTCTCCATATTCTATGGCAGCCAGGCTGACCCGGCTCACTGCTCTCTGCACCCACTGCTTCCAAGTAGTGTTCTTGCATCCATGTGTCACTCACACAGCTTCTCCACCTTGGAGCTGAGTTGCGATGAGTTGAGGTAGCTGAGTCAAATCTAATCGATTGCTTTGGGCTGAGATCTGTTGGCCATGTTTGATTGGGGTTGGTCTGAGTTGTTGATTTGTGGCATGCTGAAGGAGGTGAGTCGGGGACCCCTACATGGCTAACTTGAGTTGAGATTAGTAGAAGGAAATAGAATTGAAGAAGCAATCCTAACGCAACTTCTGTGAACTAAGAAGCAGCCCTAACCTAACTTCTGTGCTCTTTAACTAAGAGGTAAACCTCATGCTACCAAGCTCTAAGCAACACCACCCCCAACTTAGAAAAACTACTGTTATGGTTGTGTCTAGATGTCCCCCCGCAACCCCAAACCTCAGGTAAATCATTGGGGTAGGCTGATAGAGTCTGTGACTAATTCGTGATCCAGGGCTAGGATTATGGGTGTGAATGCTGCTGGTACTACCGGTGTGAGTGCTACCCAGCCTGCAGCAAATAGCCTGAATGCACCATAAAGGAGACAGACGCTCTCTGTGGCCACTGATTCTCCCTTCTACCCTCTCTGCTCTCTGCTGTTTTCTACCACCATGAATGGTGCCAGTCTGCCGTGGAGCCAGCTGAGTATGGACTGAAACCTCCACCGACTGTGAGCTAAATAAACCTTTCCTTCCTTCATTTCGGGTGCCAGGTATTTTGTCCCAGTAATGAGAGAAAAGTAATTGTGATGATTCCAAGAATCAAGGACCCTCACAGGCACAGAGGCTGCGCTCTCCATTCTGCACCTCATTTGCTGGTAGAGGCAACTCTTCCTTGGGCTGGATATTAGACCTAGGCCTCTGGGACAGTTTTCTCATTTTTTATCAGTAGCCCCTTCAAGGTAAGAGGATCATAATGCCTAGCAGATGTCAACACACGCCTCCCACTCCTTGATTCTTACAGTACAGATCCACAGAAGTCAAAGACACTTCTAGGAAAAGAACAACTTATTCCTGATCATCAGGTCTGATACTGTCCCCTATGCCCCTGTCCCCAAGCCAGGACTCCTCCACATCCTTCCTGCAGATGTCACCAGCTTCATCTCTGGTACCCAGAAGTAGGGAACTCTGCCCCTGAAGGGGTCACAGTTCTGCCTGGTAGTAAAGCAATGGGGTGTACATCCTGGCTCCTCAGCTTCCTAGCACTGTGACCCAGGCTAAGAATGGGTCTGAGATGGTTTTGAGCAGGGGTTTATGGGTACAAGTAAGACAAAATGTACAGAGCACGTAACGCCACACCTGGCGTGCAGTGAAGCTGTCCTCAAGGTAGCCTGCGTTACCAGCATGAGTCCTCCCACCCCTCCTATTGCCGTTACCCCTGATGACGCTGGGCGTTGTCACACAGCCCAATTTGTCAGAAATGCTTCTCCCCTTCCTGGGCCTGAGAAGACTGGGTGAGTGAGTGACAGGGTCATGTTTATCACCAAGTCCTGCTTCTTCTTCATATGTAAGAAAAGCTGCTGTCCTCAGATCCTGACTCCCTCTGCTAGGCACGGTGCTTTCCTAGGGTGCCATGGACACCCCCCTCTCCTCTCTGAGCCTCAGTGTGCACAGCAGTAGCATGGAGGCTCAGGCTGGCTTGTCTCTGAGGAGGCCCCAGTCTCAGGCAGCCATAGTCCCCTGTGCTCCTCTGTCTTTCCTGCCCTTCTACTGATAGAAATCTCCACATTGGTTTCTGCCTTCCATTCAGGTCCGGTGACTTCCCCACAGAGATCTACATCACTGTTCTAAACCTTCCCTGTCTTAGCTGCCAGAGGAAAAGAGCCAGTCCCATTGCCGCCTGGACACCCATGCAGCCTGGCACTGAAAGCTACAATCAACATCACTGTTTACTTCTTGCGAACTGTATCCCTAGGCAGATAAAGAGCCTGCCGCAGGACCACCTGGCAAATTAGAGGCAAAATGAGGTCTCATATCGGGGTTTCCCGACCGTCCGCGCAGTCTCCCTGTCTCTGCTACCAGTCTACCCACTACCCAACACACAACAACTGAGCACTAGCAGCGTACCACGTACTAGGAATAGCAAGGTGAGAGGAACTTTTCCCTTACTTTTGAGGAATTTCAAGAAAGTTTCTGAAACCAGATTCCATCATTTGCTCATTCAACAAACATATACATGTCTGCTTTGACCAGGTCAAAAGACAGCTCAGACCTAAATGACAACTGCTACTCCTCCTGTGGCCTGGCTCCTGTGGTGGGATGAAGCCTGGTGGTCGGGCAGGCCACCCACTTCCTCCCAAAGGGACCAGCGGGCATGAGCTCATGTCTGCAGAGCTCCGCTGCTCTCAGAGCAGGCTCTCAGCACAAGGCCTCCTTGTGATTCCAAGAGACGTGGCAGGCGCTCTGGCCCTGGAGCTGGGTGCTTCCGGGCTGTCAGCAGACGCTTCTGCAGCTGAGGGTGCCTGGCTCTGATACGGCATTAATGCGCTAATATCTTAATCCAGCAACCACCCACCAGCTGCTTGGCCACACAGTGGGGCCCTAGGGATGGGGGTTCCAAATTACATTATTGAATGTTTACCTAGTGAACAACCCAAGGAGTGTTTAACACCAGCTGAGGGCAGTGCGTGTGCCCAGGGAGGCCACAGACCCACAGCCCTGCACGCCCACCACACACAGTGGCACGCTCCCTGCCCAGACACACTGGCCCACGCACACCCAGAGCCTGCATGCCGCATGCGTGGGACTACAGATGCGTGAGCCCACACACACCTGCGCGTGCATGCACCCCACGCTTCACAGAGGGGCATGGCCCCAGGGGCCCACGGCACGAATGCACACAGGCACACACTTCCCAGCATCATTCATGCTGTCCTCGGTGCCGTCACACCAGAGTGCCTACTTCTCCTCGCCTGCACTGCCACCCCAAGGAAACTCCTGCCAGCTAACCGTGGAAGGGCTGGCGGCTGGAGGGTAACCCTCAGTTTGCCCTCCAAGTCACTGCTGCAAGAGCCTAACCCCAACCCCATCAGGCTCCTTCACCTCAGTTTCCAGGTTCAAAGCCACTCGCTGCCAGGCCACCCTGATGGCACTGTTTGTGTGGCCACGGAAATGGTGCTGCACACCTGGCCCTGCCTCCCACTGAGAGCCCCAGCCCGCTCCTCCTGCCCTGCTAATCCTCTCCTCTCCTCCCAGCCTCTGCATGCTACCAGCACACCCTCCTCCTCATCCCCTGCCCACAAACCCAAACTCCTCAGTCTCCAAGGCCAGCTCTCTGCTCCTTTGTGGGAACCCCCTGCCCCACCAGCAGAAGGAAGGCAGCATGCCTCCCTGCACCCCACACTGGGAGGGGACGTAGGACTCCCAGCAGGAGACCCATCCCTGAGCCTAGTGGGGTCATGATGGGGAACACTCATTAATTCAAAGGTCGGCATGGAGTAGACATACAATAAAAGTTATCCCTTGTGTGCATTGTTACATGATCATGATGATGATGATAAGAACAAGGACTGTGGGTCCTGGCACCTGTGTCCAACCTCACCTAGGAGCAACAGAAGGCTGCCAGGCATTGCCCAGCAGCCACAGAGGGGACTCGGTGCTGGCTGTGTGAGTGCTCACTGTCTACTCTGCATTTCATGATCTGAGAATGGATTTGTCTGGAAATACCTTGACAAGGTGGCTCATGGAGACTGAGCAAGCTAACGAAAGACTGGCAGCCTTAGGAATGACAATTGTTTTGAAAAAGTGTGCGAATGTGCCAGCTTCCAAGGGGTCCGAGGGAGGAGAGGAGTTGCATCGAAGAAGAGAGACCAGCTTTGTGGGGTGGCGAGTAATGGTAACTGGCAAGACGAAGACCACACTCAGTCTTTGGCTCCCACGGATGCCCTTTGGGTTGCCTAAGACTTCATATTTTCATCCATTCATTGAACTGACAGTATTCATTTCGTAGCTAGCACATGCCAGGTCATGCTGGAGGGCAGCAGTTTAAACAGGACCCGGACAGACACATCCTCCTCCTTACACATTCTAGAGAGAGAGCTTAAAAAAAAAAAAAAAAAAAAGGAGGCAAATAACGAAAATAACTCCAAATCCTACAAACACTATCAAGGAAACCAACGACAAGGCGGTCAGGCAAGCCCTCTCGGGAGGTGACTATGATGAGGTGTAACCTCAGGAAGAACGAGGGGCGGATGCTGCAGGCGGAAGAAGAGCACGTGCAAAGGCCCACAGGAGGGCCTCGCTGGGCACACTCCCCCAGTGGAAAGGACCAGCCCAGCCCCACCAAGGCGCAGTGAGTGAGCAAGAGTGAAATGACGTAGACGGTGCAGGTGAGACCACAAGGGTCCTACGGGATCTTTCAGGCCATGTTTGGAAATATGGATTTTATTTAAGTGCAACGAAGAATTTTTAAGCTGAGGAGTGATGTCATTTGATTCATACTTTAAGAAAAACCCTCTGACCACTGTATGGAGAACAGAAGCAGTGGGAGGTAGGGAAAAGCTGGAAGGCTGCTTGTCTGAGGGGTGCAGCAACAGAGGCAAAGTTGGGAGAGATTTCTGGTGCAGAACGGAGGGACTCACAGGTGTGCTGGCAGCAGGGGGACAGAGCGAGGGGCTGGGAATCAGAGATCCCACCCGGGTTTCTGGCTCTCAACACCTGGTGGATGTGGTGCAACAGAAAATCAGGAGGACCCTGAGGAGGCTGGGGGTTCCCTGCTCCTGGCAGCTGAGTGAGGGGAGGCTTCCAAAGCCATGGTGGGCTCAGAGCTGCTGCCTGTCCTATACACACCTAGAGCTCCATGGCTTCATGCTAAGGGCTCCTCTCTGGAAAACACAGGGCAGTCAGCATATGCCTTGTTCTCCTCGAAGCTCTCCCAGGGGACTGGCATATGGGCAGTTTTTAAGAACAAAATATCTAGAGCCAGTTTAAAATCCCTGGTTTAAAATCTATACCATGGCATCTGTGGCCCCAAGAGAGTCATTTACTCTCTCTGCTCCCCCATACTCTCTGGGTGAAGATCACATTGCCTTCTCGGGAGAATGCCACGTGCTGGTCATTGTTCCACAAGAGCATCTGGCGCAGGGATGCAAGGTGACACTCAGTGATGCCAGCCCAGTGGCTACTGACTGCTCTCCAGGGTCCATTCATTAAGGACCAAGCTTTCTGGTGGCCAGAAATCCAGCCTTTGTGAGACTGAGCTCCAGCTCTACCTTTTCTGCTTAGTAGCTGCATGACTTCCAGCAAGATCTCATGCGAACACCTACATCAGTGCCGCTCTGCCCAGCCCAGGCTTGGGAAAGGACTCTGTGCCTGTTGGTTCTGCACACGGGAGAGCAGAGCAGTAACCTTTCCCAGACAGCGTGCATGGGCCAGGCATTGGAGTAGACAGCCCCATAGGTGCCATGGTGACCAACATCAGGCATTGGAGTAGACAGCCCCATAGGTGCCACGGTGACCAACATCAGGCATTGGAGTAGACAGCCCCATAGGTGCCA
>PVKA01021134.1:0-39139 GCA_004027165.1 Ctenomys sociabilis | reverse complement strand
TCCTCTTTCTTTCTTGCCACATGAAGTAAGCATCTCTCCTTCACTTGCCCTCTCATGTGTTGGGTATTCAACCTCACCAGCTAAGCCTGGGCTGAGACCTCTGAAACCATGAGCCACAATAAACCTTTCCTCTTACTAGTTGTTTTTTCAGATATTTTATCACAGCAGCAGAAAGTTGACTAAGACATTTTACATGCTTGGGCTTGTGACAAAGCTTACTGATGATTTTGTTGCACATGATAGTCTATAGTAATCATACTGATCCTGTCCAGCACTGCATCTCATACAGCATCTGGCATATTAGTGGTCCATACCCACTTGTAGAAGGCGAGGGCTCAGGCATACATGGATGGGTGTTACAGCCCTCAGCCTGATCACCCATGAGTCTACATGCATATGTGGCTTTGCTTGAACCCTGGAACCCTTGAGCCTCTGAACCATACAGGCCTTTTGGAACAATGCAAAGTGACTGTCAAGTGCCACTCTGACACTTCAGGACAGAACGTGCTACTGGGAAGAAGGTACAGAAGAAGCTGAGATCTTAAATTAAAAGAGAAAAATCTAAATTCCTTTGTTGAGGGCAGGATAGGGAGAGGGCTGTGGTAGGAACAAAGTGGTAAGAAGCCTTAATGCTCTTTCAGGGCTGCCAAGAAGATAGCTGCCTCTTTTGCTCTACGTCCCTTCCTTGAGCTAAGAAATAGTTAATCAAGAACTGGAAGCTGGAGAAGGGGCATTGCCTCCTGGGTTTTGTGTGTTTCATAACCACCCCACTGCAGGCATGCAGGGACTGTGGCACTGTAGCCGTGGCTGGGTTTTGTTGCTTCCCAAGGGCAGAGTAGCATCTGTCTGGATGCCTGTGGTGCTCCCATACTGGGCTTGTGCCTGCCTTAGAGCAGAAACTTGGAAACATTTGTCAAATGAAGAAGTAAGTGTCCATTATGTATCTTCACAGAGCAGCAGAGAAGAATTCTAGGACATAATCCATGATTTGGAGTTTATTAAGTGAAAATACCTGGTATTTATTAATATTTTCCTTGTGGCATTGTGTTTTTAGAATGCTCAGTGTTAGACTTCCACACATTAATTAGCCTCGGAGACATACAGATCCAGAATACATTATAGTCATTTATCTTAGCTTTATTCACACACTGAGTTCATCACTGTTTTATTTTGAGCACGGCTCCTTCTCCCCCTCTGTACTGCAGAGTTATTAATAGTAATAAGTGCTTCCCAGCTCAGTGAGCGGCGTGCCTGAAAGGGCGTTTCAAAAGAGATAGGAAGGATTCATCTCCCTGGTAATTTGTATGCCGCAAGGACCACTCTGGGAGAGCCTGCTCTGTGTGGCTTGTGTTAGGGCTGGCTTGGAGATAGCGCAGAGACAGCCAGGAGGACAGGCAGGAGCTGTAGGCTGTGCCCCAAGCCCCCCTCCATTTGCACCCCGGGACTAGGCAAGTGGGAGGGGTTGGCCAGCACAGGCACTGGCCCCTGTGGGAAGGGAAAGATGGATGTTTGTTTGATGTGCACAATTTCAGTTTTGTGAGAAGAAAGTGGTTTGGAGGTTGGCTGCACCCGAGTGAACCTGCTTAACATTCTGATCCGTGGAATAAAAACTAGGTGAGCTGAGCAGTTTTATGTTTATGTTTCTTTCCTGATTTAAATATATATATTTAAATCAGAGATATTCTAAGATAAAAGGAAAGGAAAAAAAACATGAAGAAAAGTGTTGAACATGTGCTAACACTTCCAATCCTGGTGTAGACACTCACTTTGGGGTCCTCTCTGAGCCTTTAACTGTTGTGACAGTTAAATGAGATCATATATATAAAGCCAGTGATACTTAGAAGAGCACCGTAGTCATTTGTTTTTATTGGCATTAAATGGGGAAGACATAACATTTCTTCCATGCAGGTAGCTTGCTGTAGGATGTCGGTGGTCATTTCAGGGGCTCCAATAAGGTCCCTGCCGCCAGACTTAGATGAAGTGGCTTGACTCTAGCTCTTAGTGGTATCTGCAAGAAGGGAGCTATGACTTCAGGGGACAGGCAGCAAAGATGCCTGAGGTGGCAAGTGCCTGCTGGAAGGTGTGGGAAGACAGTAACTGTGAGCTGTGCCACCCCGACACTCAGGATACTGTAGTGGCATCACATTGTCACGAGGAGAATCCACCTACCTGAATTGGTTGGTAGCCAGTCCAAACCCTTAAGCAGGTTGATTGCAGAAGGCCAGTCAGTTGTTAGAATTATGGGCAAGATAAGAATTAGATAAATGAATAACTCACTTTGTCAATTACCAGTGACCAAAATCCTGATTGGAACTGGCTTGTGCCTGAAATTTAACTTATTCTTTTATGTAGTAAAAATCCAGTAATATATCGGCCTTCAGGCACAGTTGAATCCAGAGTTCACATTACATTGCTGGAAATCTAGAAATGTGTTTCCCATAACTTTTTGACTCTGTTCTTTTTTCTTTTCTGTCTTGTCATCATTCTCAGATGATCAGATCTTTATGATGGTGCTAACAGAGCCACTCATGCCCCCTTGCTTACGATCCATCAGGTCAACCCTCCTGCTCTTCTTTCTGTTTCTTTTCTTCTCATCTTCTCTTCATTTTCTTTCCCTTCCTGAACAATTCCAAAAGCCATTGCCTGGTGCTGAGCAAGTTAGGGGTCTGCTGTAGGCAGGGATGAGAAGGGCGTGGTGCACAGCAGGGCTTAGAAGGGTATCCACCAGGGTCCATGTGCTCAGGCACAGGATGTTGGGGTCATGTGCAATGTGGAGTGTGACCCTGGGGAGGGTTTTGACCCAGGGTGCCAGAGTCCAGGTGCAGTAAGCAGAACATCTGCCCAGAAGGGCTTCTGGGTATGAGGTATGAAGGCTCAGGGACAAGAGAAAAGAGGCATCTGGACAAGAGAGCAACCCAGCACAGGTTTTTGGAGTTGGTTCAGGAGGATGAACTTTAAGGTGGCTGCCTTGACCTCCAGGGCTGGAGCCCAAGTGAATTGAAAGAAGATATCAAGGCGTGGATGTGAGAGTTTGAGAAGATAGGACGTTATTGGTGTGGAGATGGGGAAGCTCCGATAGGGGAGTGACAGGATGTGAAGGGCATGGCAGAAGCGATGGCAGAGGTGATGGAGACTTGTCACAGATCCAGATTGGTGATGAGCAGATACGGCAGAAGGATGAGGGGAGTCATGTTTCTTTGCAAGAGAAATAGGTTTTAAGTACAGAAAGGGGGAAAACTGAGACCAATTCTCTGCTATTGGATTGGAATTGGAGATACTGGGTTAAACTCATCATTTTCTAGGTAAGAGTATTTACTTTTTCATTGCTGAGACAAAATACACATACACACACACACACACTTTTCAAAATACCTGACACACACAACTTAAAGGAGGATATGTTTGTTTAAGTTAATGGTTTCAGTGGGTATAGTCTATGATCACTGGCTCCAAGACAGAAAGGGCATGATGACAGCCCTCCGTCTTCATGCCTGTGAGCCAGAAGGGATAACCACTTCCTAGCATTGCTGCCTGGGGTACACCCGTTCTCTTACTGGTTCTCCTTAATTCTGTCTGTATCTCTGAACAGCACTGCTTCATTATGCCCTCTCCAGAGTGCCTGGTGTTTCCTGCTGAGATTCTGGCTGATGCCAGGATAGGGCACAAGTAGCAGGATGGAGGCTCTGGAGGCAGAGTCAACAATGAGAACAGATGCCTGGCAACAACTGATGGGACTAACTGGTGCTTCCTGGATTAGTGTGCTCCAGTCACATCTCCCACAGACAGAACTGGGCCTCCAGCTGTCCAGTGACTGTAGGAGGAAAAAAGATTAAAACTGAAGAAAGGAGTCCAGAAGGGAGTGTCGAGCCTTTATTTCATACAGATTCTGCTGCAGTTGGAAGGGTTTCTTACATGTCTGCCTCTGTAGGTGAGCATCAGATATTCTCTGTCTCCTCTAGGCAGGAGGTACCCCCCCTTTCTTTTATAATTAACTGAAGTTCAGAACATCATAGATCTTTTGCATTAAACTGCCCTTGTGATTTCTTTAAGGGAAAATGGGACTAACAGATAACTCAGAGGTGAACAGAGAATCTTTTGGTGCTCCGCAGGCTTGGCTGCAATTCCGCACCCTGCAAATCACCTGGCAGCAGAGCCTTGCTTGCTTGTTGCTGTAACTTTCCATTTAGCCATTTCTACTCTTGCTTTGGAAATCAAGCTGTGCAAGGACACGAGTGGGAGGTTTTTCTAATGTCACATTAACTCAGAGGTGTCTTTTGTTAAGCCTCTAAGCACAGGGTAATGCTTCCAAGTGCAGCCTGCTAGGAAAGCCAGTTACCCTTCTCTGGAGTTATGGGGCCTCTGTTCACTCCATTTACAGGGTGATCCTGTTACATTGCCCTGAGGCTTTCAATTAAGGGAACTTAGACCAGAGCCTGTATTTAAGAATGTTCCTGTGCCTGTTTCATCTTGAGTCTTAAATTAGAGTTGCTAATGTTAGTAGAAAAACTGAAACATTTCCTAATTCTCTTAAATGAACCAGGGAATCGTCCACTAGGCTCTCTCTCCAGTGTGGGCAGTATCACTAGTGGGGAAATTGGGTGGTCTCTGTTGGCTGAAGTCTCTTAAATTCCCCCTGGGTTTCCATTATAAAGTCCTGCGTGCAGTGTATTCCATCTCAACTGCAGATTCAGATGTCAGGACACTCATTTTCAAAAGTAGATCTGGGAAACATAGTCACAGTCACTCCTCGCTGTTTTGAACTTTAGAGTAAATTTAGAGAATGTGCTGCTTTCATTAACATTACTTAATAAGAGTCAAGATCAGGATTCTGGGACAGTTTGGTATAATTTGTTTACAGAAGAATATCATGGGTCTCCCTTATAAGGTTGTCTGTCATCACCACTGCCTCCTGGAGTCTCCGTGTATGTGAAGGTTAGTCTTACTAGGTAGCTGTTTTTGTTTACATGTCTCAAGTCTACACTAAATGGCTCTGTCGGTAACCTCCTACTTAAGCACACATGACTTGGTGCTTCCTGCCAGTTGTGTAATGTCCCCCACTACCTGCCGCCCTGCCAAGCCCCCCTTCCCTTATCATCACACACTGCTGGCTTCAGGAACAATCCAGGGTCCTTGGCCACTGAGGTCAGCTCACATCTGACTTTGCCAGCTGGTTGATAAGTTTGTGACCCACCACCTCTTCTTCATGGTTTCTGTGCTTTCTTTTGAAGCCACTATTCATGGTGCACTATTTTGGCTTATTCTCTAATTTCTTCCACTTCCCTGAATTTAGCAAAGTATTCCTTGGGCACATTTTCCTCATATAAATGGTACCATGTCTAAGACTATGGGCTTTGAGTCAGATGAGCTAATGCAAGTCTTGGTTCTACTACTCAGCAATATGTTTGGGGCAAATTATTGAGCTTTCTATGTCTCACTCTTTCCATCTGCAAAACAAAGATAATAATGTAATTGCACCCACTCTGAGTCTTGTTACAGAGTTCACTGAAAGCAAGGGCAGTTAGCTACATGGTGCACAGAGTGCTCAGAAATACCAGTGTTGATGCTAATTGCTTTTATGTTAGTTTTTTTCTTTGTCTTTCTACATGCCTCCTATTTTCTAATTTTTACTCAGTTGCTTGAGAAGAACATGTGATATGTGGGTTGTGTGCCTCTTTTGGTTTTCTCACTGCAGTTCGGTGTTTTTAAGCTAGTGTGCAGTGACACAAGAAAGTTGTGTAAGAGAAAGTCAGCGTGGTGCAAGGCACTTGGCCCGGGGTCGCATTGTGGCCATCTCTGTTCTGCAGCTTGGCACCATCTGGAGTCTTAAGTGATCCTGTTCACAGCTGCTAGTGGTCAGAGTGAGCTGGTGATGGCCTGTGCCCAGGAACACGAAGCCACTCATGCAGAGGAGGACTTGGGGTGGGGGTGGGTCAGACACCATGCGAGAGCACCTGACCTGGGCGCTCCCAGTGAGGCCTCTTGAGAATATCAGAGATTCTGCCTTGGGCTCTTTCTCCTCCAAGTTAAATGTGTTTTTTGATTCCTCTATTGTTCAAGATACACTGTGAAGAAAAAATTAAAATTGATAGGTTCTGGCCCTAGTCTAAATTGCTGAATTACTGTGGTGGGCATCTAATATGTCTGAAGCCCTTAAAACAGCAGCTTATCTTCCCAGAGACCACCTGCCCCCTTCTTCTTCAACCTAGCCCAAGGCGCAGTATCCTTTCACCTTTCTCACTGCCACAGGAAAGGCCCTACTCAGATCCTCAGATATTTCTAAACCTACCCCTCAAGCCCCACCCCTAACAAAAGTCCACAAAGGCCTCAGCTTTCTTTGTCTCACGCTGGAGGATCCATCTGACATATCTGCCCTCGATCCTCTCTGTCTTTGGAGTTATTAAGGGCTTCTTTTATCTTTTCTATCTCTTTACTGCATTGCTGAAAAACCAGTCAGAATAGTTTCTTGATTTACTTTATTATTTTTCTGTTTTATAAGTATTGGAACACTTTATTGAGTTTTATTATAATTTCATAGAATTTCAATTATACTAGAGGTTGATGTGACACACAAAATTATTTCTATAGGAGAAATAGACTGTGGTATGTAACACCTAACATATGAGAGAGCGCTACAAGGCCACCTTAGGAAACTGCATACATAGGACACTAACGATGTAGCATGGTCCATACTTTGCTGGTGATCTTTTCACTAAGCTCAACCTCCATTCTGTCTGCATAAGACATTTAGCAGGGGAGACCCAAGTGTTCATTTAATGTCAAATGAAAGTGATATTCCTTCAGAAGCAGATTAGCTTTTAATTTCCTATATAAATGAAAGGCATGTCCTTTAAATCATGTTTATTATTATGACTTTGACTTGAATACAAGGTTATATTCACATATATTTATGGCACTTAATATGACATAAAAGCCCAACTCAACTTCCAAAAATATAATAAACACAGAATTTGTGTACCTATGTTTTTAAGTTGGAGAAGTTAAAAATTGCTGCAGATCTGCTTTTATAGAGTAGTTTTATTAATTGTCAAGATTTAGCTTGCTTCTGCCAACCAAATGACTTAACCAAATTAAGAATGTTAAAAAGGAAAGGGAGAAGATTCATTTATTCAGAACCCACAATGAGAAAGACAAGGAGAAAGAGTACCAGTTCCTGCATTTTCCTATCCTCAGTCCAAGCTACCATCATGCTTGGCAGGCAAGCAGCTCCCAGGTTGTGGTTTGAAGGACATACATCTATTTCACTTCCCTGGAATGCTTGAGCAATACATATTCATGGGAACCTCCTAGACTTAAAATTTCTGGAGTCTGGAAAATTTCATGATGTTTCAGTTACCGTTCTCTCCTTGCTGGGACAAATACCTGACACCCAAAATGAAGGAAGGAAAGGTTTATTTAGCTCACCATCAGTGCAGGTTTCAGTCCATACTCAGCTGTCTCCAAGGCAGAGTGGCATATGGCAGAAAGCAGCTTTTCATGGTGGTGGCAAAGAGCAGAGAGCAAAGGGAGGGGTGGTAGCTCAGGCAGCTAGCTAGCCTCTCTCCCCTCCTTACATTGTAATGCAGATTATCTGCCCCGGGGCGGGGCAGGTACAGCACCCACACTGACAATAATCATAAACTCCAGAAGCCACCCCCTGACTACATGAAGCTTTGGGGGACACCTGGACACAAATTGCCCTTCCTTTCATACATTCTCTTGCAGGATGCCAGTGGCTGGCTGAGAATGTGACCATAATGGCCTCTTTTATAAAATTCAGTACTTGGTGTTGCTTGGCTTTTGTGTTTTACTTTTTTTTTTTTTTTTTTTTTTTTTGGCTGGCTCAATCCACCCTGAGGGCATGGCTCATGCAGCATGTGGTGCCAGGATTGAACTACAGTTCCCTGAACCTGCCTAACCCTGCCTAAAACAGGTGCCTTAGTCCACTGAACTATCTTGCCAGCCCCTGTTTTCTGGATTCTTGACTTCTTCATTAGAGTACATTTGTCATGGTCTGTATTCAACTTCTAGGGCTGCTGCAATAAAATACCAATAGATGAGTGGGCTTCAATAACAGACATTAGTTTCTGATGTTTATGAACACTAGAAAGCCAAAAACAAGTTGTCAGCAAGTTTGGTTTCAGAGATCTCACTGCTTGGTATTACATGGAGGTCTTTTTCTCACATGACCTTTCCCTCACATATGCGTGCTGTTTGTATCGTAATCACTTCTGCTTATACAGATGACAGTCATTTGGGATAAGACCTGCTCACCTGACCTCTATTTAGCTTGTGATTTCCTTAAAGGTTCTATTTCCAAAAGGTCATATTGAATGGGTTAGGCCATTAACATATGAAGGTGGGGAACAACCCAGTTTATAATAGTACAGGTGGATCTCAAAACTCTGTATGAGTGATGAACATGCACACTGTTGATTTTGTAGAAAGTTCCTCTTCTCACCCAGCTTCTATCCATCACAAGGAAGTCCTTTCCTGACCAGATTAGTCTTTCTCTTCTAAGGTGGCAGACAGGAGGTGGAGGCTAAGACAGTTTGATTTCATTAACTCTTTCCTCCTCACACACATTTATTGGGAGGAGGAAGGTCTGTTTTGGGCTCAACTTCTTCAAATGGTAAGAGGGCAAATTCTCCAAGAGAATCTCCAAGATCAAAACTCCATAATTAATACTAAAAGGATGTTCTCTTGTTTTTCACTTGATTTATTGGTCCGCTTTGCTCCAAAATAATGAAATACCAAGGTAGTTAACTCATAAAGAGAAAAATGTTAATTTGGCTCTTAATTTGAATATTCCAGTCTATGATTGTATTACTCTGTCATTCTGGGCATTTGGTGGGACAGCAGCATTGCAGGGGTCTGTGGCAGAGCAAAACAGCTAACATTGTAAGGTGGAAATGAGCAAAGGAAGGGAAAGAGCCAGGGTTCCACAGTGAGCTTCAAAGGATCCCCCACAGCATAAAGATCTCCCAGAAGGCCCTGTCTCCTAAAGGCTCCACCACTTCCCAATGGTTCTTGCCAGTGTGGGAATCAGCCCTAACATAGAACCTTTGCAGGAAATTAGTGTCTAAACTACAGCACTGGGGGAAACTTACACTAACTGTGCAAGAGCAATGGTGGCTAAAACTGTTGGTGCTTTCATATGGCCTAAGGCAGGGACCACTAAACTGTTCAGTAATCATCGTAATTTTGAAGCTGACCAACTGCACTGCCTAGAAACAAACATGTGGTATTTGTTTCACTTGAGAATACCCTTGGTGAAGTAGTAAAGATCATTCAATTTGCTATGTCTCAACCTTAAGTGTAGGAGTCCCCTCCAGGTTCTCATCTTGGTCCAATAAGTCAATATTTGTAATCTCAAAGATACATTTTTGGAATCCCACCAAGTTAATTCCAATCTACCACTCCCAGTGCAACCCACAGTGAAAGTAAAGACACTAAAATATATTTATAATTATTGGGGAGCCAAGAGGCCCTAAGTCTAGCCACGAAGATGGCTTTCTAGTACAAAGAGAGTGACCCAGAGCCACACCCGGGTTTTATTCAGTGGAGAAGAAATGGGTTGAAGAAGAGAATTGTGGGAAATAGGTGAGTGCTATGAGCTGGACTAGGTAGGCAGCCTGCATTTACCTCTGTCACATGTAGAGGGAAAGATATCCAGAGAAAGTAATTTGTACTATGCTATTGAGACAGTAGCTAATGTTTTGGGGGTCTGGTGCTTCAGCTCTGATGTAATCTTTCAAGCTTCAGGAAGTCATAGCCTCTGTCTCAAGGCTCAATCCCATCTGGCAGCATGGAGCATTGGTTCTTCACCCTGTCTTGACCTGGCTCACATTGAAAATCAGCAGGTATAGGTTATCAGGTTAGGTTATTCATGCTAACTTCAAACTATCACCAGCACCTCAGCTAGACCAATATATGTTGCTTAGGGCCAACTGGAAAGATAAAGAGAAGTCCTAGGCAGGTCTGTACATATCAGTACAAGGAAATAGGGTCAGACTCAGCCAAACTGGAGACACTTGCTCTTCTTTCAAGGAAAGCTGCTTAGGTGGTCCCCCACACTTACATATGTATCTTTTTAGTATTTTGTGTGATAAAATAAGTTGTATCCATAAAGCATACTTGCTGCTTTTGCTGGCTATTTTAAGGAAAAACACTTGTGTAATAGAATCATAAGGCAAATTAGGTCATTCTCATGAAGGGCCATTTTAATTTGAAAGAAAAAGAGATAGGGATGGAGAGATAGTGTGGTGCTCTAAGCACCTGCTTGGCAAGTACAAGGACCTGAGTTCAATCCCCAGAATCTTATGCTATGCAGTCCTAGAAGTAGGTGCTCCCAGCTCTGAAACCAGACATGGTGCATCATGCCTGTAGTCCCAGCTCTGAGAAGGCTGAGATATGAGTCTGAACTGCACAGCAGGACCATATATCAAATAAACAAATAAGTATAAATAAATAAATAAATGTTTTTTTAAAGAGAGAGTAAGGTATAGTCATTTGGACTCAGATAGCTGGAAGACATATTTGCAAAAAAAAAAAAAAAAAAACAAAAAAAAAACTGAAATGAGCATATGGCTTTAAGAAAAAACAATTTTTTTGAGGTTTTGTTACACATAATAAAATTCAAACTTTCAAGGGAAAAACAGCAGTTGGATTTGTTTTAGAAAAAGTTGGTGATTAAAATTGTGATCTTTAGATATCATATGATGAAATGGGTCAGCACTGGGGGACTCCACATACCTCATGAAACCGTAGGTTTTCACTGATCAATGCTACAAAAATATGTATTGAAAATACAAGATAGGCGAGAGGTGGCAGCGTGGAGGGATCGAGCTGAGCGGAGTCCGAAGTCAGCCGGGAAGCGGTGTCTCTGGGAGAGACTAAGTAGGGAGGCTAGAGGTCGCGAGCGCCGCTGACAAGCCATGGGGAAGAAACAGAAAAACAAGAGTGAAGACAATCACTCTTGTGAGACAAGGATGATATTGATCTTGATGCCTTGACTGCAGAAATAGAAGGAGCTGGTGCTGCCAAAGAACAGGAATCTCAAAAGACAAAGGGAAAAAGGAAAAAGGAGAAAAAGAAGCAGAACTTTGATGAAGATGATATTCTGAAAGAACTGGAAGAATTGTCTTCAGAAGCTCAAGGCATCAAAGCAGACAGAGAAACTGTTGCAGTGAAGCCAACAGAAAACAATGAAGATTCCACTTCAAAACAAGATTTAAAAAAAAAGAAAGGACAGAAGGGCTAAAAACAAAGTTTTGATGGTAATGATAGTGAAAAAATCTGATGATAAAGATTCAAACTCAAAAAAGATTGCAAAATCCAGGTGGAAATACATTCTGGCAGTGATGATGATGATTTCAATAAACTGTCTAAAAAAGCTAAGGGGAAAGCTCCGAAGTCTAATAAAAAGTGGGATGGCTCAGAGGACGTGGAGCACAGTAAAAGAACCAAAGAGCTTTCCAGAGTGAACTCTTCGGGGGAAAGTGGTGTTGAGGCTGATGGTGAATTTTTGAAGTCTAGAAAAGGACAGAAAAAGAATAAAAAAAATAAGCCAGGTCCTAATGTTGATCGTGAGAATGAAGGTGATGATTCTTCCTTTAAAATTAAGACTGTGGCTCAGAAGAAGGCAGAAAAGAAGGAGCGTGAGAGGAAGAAGTGAGATTAAGAAAAAGCAAAACTACAGAAATTGGAAGAAAAAGAAGAATTAGAAACAAGTAAAAAGGATCAGGGTAAACAAAAAGAACCTCAAAAGAAACTTGAAGAGGAAGCAATCGGATCCAAAGGGCGTGCTGATGCTGGAAGGGGCCCAGCCTCTGCAGAGAAAGAGATGTTCACAGCTGCAGAAGATGACAATGAGGGAGATAAAAAGAAGAAAGATAAGAAAAAAAGAAAACAGAAAAGGAAGAGAAAGATACATAAAAGAAAAAGGACCTAAAAAGGCTCCTGTTAAAGCTATGCAAGAAGCTCAGGCTAAGCTCAAAGAAGAGGAAAGACAGAAGAGAGAAGAGGAAGAATGCATAAAATAACTTGAAGAGCTAGAAGCCAAGAGGAAAGAAGAGGAACTATTGGAACAAGAAAAAAGAGAAAGGAAAAAACAAAAAGAAAAAGAAAGAAAAGAACGCCTGAAAAAAGAAGGGAAACTTTCAACTAAATCCCAGAGAGAAGCTAGAGCCAGAGCTGAAGTTACCCTTAAACTTCTATAAGCTCAGGGTATTGAAGTGCCATCAAAAGACTCTTTGCCAAAGAAAAGGCCAATTTATGAAGACAAAAAGAAGAAAAAAGAACCACAGCAGCTAGAAAATAAAGAAGTTTCTAAAGCAGTAGAATTAAGTTCCACTGCAGAAGTTGTGGAACAAAGTGTACTGGAGAAAGAAGACACACCACCTCCTATTGACCCAGAAGAAGAAGAAAGTGAGGATGGAGGATTGGATGATTGGGAAGCATGGCCAGCGATGAGGACAGGGAAAAAGGAGGCAACACAGTTTATATAGAAGTAAAAGAAAACCCTAAAGAAGAGAAGGAAGAAGAAGAAGAGGAAGAGGAAGAGGAGGAGAGTGAGGAAGAAGAGGAAGAGGAAGGAGAGAGTGAAGCCAGTGAAGGGAATGAAGATGATGAGAAGATGTCGGATGAGAAAGATTCAGGGAAAACAGATACAAAGCAAAGCAAAGAAATATGCTGACTCTGAGTACGACTCTGATGATGATCGAACGAAAGAAGAGCGGGCTTATGACAAAACAAAATGGAGAATAGAGAAACGGTGACTTGAACATAGTAAAACTATAAATACAGAAAAGCTAAGAGCTCCTATTATTTGTGTATTAGGCCATATGGACACAGGGAAGACAAAAATTCTGGATAAGCTTCATCATACACATACAGTTCCAAGATGGTGAAGCCGGTGGCATCACGCAGCAAATTGGGGCCACAAATGTTCCTCTTGAAGGTATTAATGAGCAAACTAAGATGATCAAGCATTTTGATAGTATGTACGAATTCCAGGAATGCTGATTATTGATACTCCTGGACATGAGTCTTTCAGTAACCTTAAAAACAGAGGAAGCTCTCTCTGTGATATTGCCCATATTGTCTGGGTTTGGAGCCCCAGACAATTGAATCTATCAACCTTCTCAAGTCTAAAAAATGTCTCTTCATTGTTGCACTCAATAAGATTGATAGGTTGTATGATTGGAAAAAGATCCTGATTCTGATGTAGCTGCTACTTTAAAGAAGCAGAAAAAGAATACAAAAGACGAATTTGAGGAGCGAGCAAAGGCCATCACTGGAATTTGCACAGCAGGGTTTGAATGCTGCTTTGTTTCATGAGAACAAAGATCCCTGCACTTTTGTGTCCTTGGTACCTACCTCTGGCTATACTGGCGATGGCATGGGAAGCTTGATCTGTCTGCTTGTTGAGTTAATTCAGACCATGCTGAGCAGGAGCTTGCACACTGTGAAGAGCTGCGAGTGCAAGTGATGGAGGTTAAAGCTCTCCCAGGAATGGGCACCACTATAGATGTGATATTGATCAATGGTTGTTTGAAGGAAGGAGACACACATCGTTCCTGGAGTAGAAGGGCCTATTGTCACTCAGATCCACGGCCTGCTATTACCTCCTCCTATGAAGGAATTGCGAGTGAAGAACCAGTATGAAAAGCATAAAGAAGTAGAAGCAGTGCAGGGAGTAAAGATTCTCGGAAAAGACCTAGAGAAAACATTGGCTGTTTTACCCCTCTTGGTGGCTCATAGAGTAGATGAAATTCCTGTTCTCAAAGATGAACTGACCCATGAGTTAAAGCAGACCCTAAATGCTATCAAACTGGAAGCAAAGGGCGTTTATGTCCAAGCTTCTATCCTGGGCTCTCTGGAAGCTTTACTTGAATTTCTGAAAACTTCAGAAGTGCCCTATGCAGGAATCAACATCGGCCCTGTGCATAAGAAAGGTGTCATGAAGGCTTCTGTGATGCTAGAACATGACCCTCAATATGCAGTCATCTTGGCCTTTGATGTGAGAATTGAACGGGATGCACAAGAAATGGCAGATAGTTTAGGAGTTAGAATTTTTAGTGCTGAAATTATTTATCATTTATTTGATGCCTTTACAAAATACAGACAAGATTACAAGAAACAGAAACAAGAAGAATTTAAGCACATAGCAGTATTTCCCTGCAAGGTGAAAATCCTTTCTCAGTATGTTTTCAATTCTCGAGATCCAATAGTAATAGGTGTGACTGTGGAAGCAGGCCAGGTGAAACAAGGGACACCCATGTGTAAGAACTTTGTTGACATCGGAATAGTAACAAGAACTGAAGTAAACCACAAACAAGTAGATGTTGCAAAAAAAGGACAAGAAGTTTGTGTTAAAATAGAACCAATCCCTGGTGAGTCTCCCAAGATGTTTGGGAGACATTTTGAAGCTACAGACATTCTAGTCTGTAAGATCAGCCGGCAGTCCATCGATGCCCTCAAAGACTGGTTCCGAGATGAAATGCAGAAGAGTGACAGGCAGCTTGTTGTGGAGCTGAAGAAAGCGTTTGAGATCATTTAAATTTTCTACACGGGGCAGGAATTGAAATGTGTATGTTGTAATCCCACCACCAAGAGAAGACAGAAAATGGATGGAACAGGCGTTTCTGGATACAGATGGATTGAGGTGCATAAAATGTTTTCCATGAGAAACCAAGAAGCTTACACTGGTTTGACAGTGGTCAGTTATCCGTCCCTAGTCCCAGCTGCCTGTCCACCCACCCTCTGTCCCTTCCTCCCCACCAGCCCAGCTGCTGTTTTAAAGTTTGCCCTTCCCCAAATTTGGATTTTTATTACAGATTTAAAGCTCTTTCAATTTTATATTGATTAAATCAGTCCTTCAGTATTTGATTAACCAAGCTTCTGCAGATTTTATGATTCTTGGGACTTTTTTGATGTAAGAAACACATCTATGTGCAGTCCTCCACATTGATTTTTCTAGCATTCATCTGCCATATGCCCTTAGGAATTTTTAAATAGAAAATTAGGCATTCTGATATTTATCTGCTTTATGTGAAACCATGGGGTAGAGTATATAGCTGGCTGTTTTTTACTGCTTATGTGGTCATGAGAGTCCATTGTAACCCTCCCAATTCCAAACTACCAATAAAGGAAACAGGTACTGCAACACCAGAAAGTTCTGGTAGGTTTCCATGTTAGCGTAGCTCTTCGTCCTCAGCATGGACTTCTCAGAATGAGGATTATCTTACACATGTCAACAAGATGGATTTTTTTTTAATTCTCTAGGATAAAAGACAACAATTCTATTATGGAGATAACTCCTCAAAGATACAGTGGCAACAAACAGGAAACTCCTTGGGTTTTGTGCTTTCTAAGCTGTTGCAGATACTTAAGTATCATCTAGTTAGTACTATCCTGAGCCAAGTGGGTGCATGTGAGCGCGTACTCTTGTTGGTTTTAGAAACTTGACAGAAGTAACAGTTTACATCACTTTCAGGTATTTAAGAAAGTGAAATATTCACGAGTATGAAGAACTATATATTTTTAACTTACATAGCATAGAAAAATGTAAATCTGAAAATCTGTAAGTATCCAAGTAGTAAACATGTTTCTTATGTATGCTTGGAGACAAAGATTAAGATGGCTTAGAAACTTTACCCTGTTTTGGAACAAGCGGAGTCTCCTTCTGGGAGCTCTCAGAAACTTCAGAGCCTGTGGCACTCTGGGCTGCTGGGTATTCAGCCTTTTAAGTGTGACAAGTACTAGGTGCTTCCCATAATTGAGTTTTAAGGACTCGCAAAAAAGGAGCCTATACAAAATAGACATACAGTTCTTTATTAAATAACTGTAAACACTTCACTATAAAAATCCATAAAACTTTATAAACAAACATTTTGTGAATAGAATCTATACTACAGTAAAAGAATTAACAGTTATTTACATGCAATACCAACAAAGTTGGCACTTTTTGAAAACAAATGTACAAAAAAAGCTTGCTTAAAGAGAAATTTAAAATTATAAAAACTGAGAGCATTACTGTCATGCACTTTGCAAATACCTCACAAGCACTTCTGGCACAGCTAGCAGAGAGCACTGGGCTCCCTGGCACTATTTATGTAACTTTTAGTGTGCTTCCGTAAGTTTGTTGTAAAATCACCTGAACATTGTCAAGAATAAAATCAAATGCCATATTCCAAAAAAAAAAAAAAAGAAAGAAAATACAAGATAGACCAACAACTGATTATATAACAGCATAAATTGTGCTGTGGTTTAGACTTTACATTGGAACTAATCCTAAGAAATCACCACTTGTCAAGCTTTAGGATAGTATCAGAAAATAATATCTACAATTATCTGAAAAGATTATGTCCAGTACTTTTTCCTTTTTAAATTACATTATCTGAATAAGGGGCTTTTTTCACTTACTGCACACTAAAACCTATCAAAATATTAAAGGCAAAAGCAATATGAGAATTAATTATCTTTCATTTAAACCAATCACTGAAGAGATTTGAAAAAATGTAAATTCTACCTTCTCATTAATTTCTTGTCACACACACAAATTGTGTTGTATAACATGCAATGGGCTCATTCATGCTACTTTAAAATGAACTAATGAATATATATTTTAAAGGTTTCTCATTTCTTGGTTCTAAAAATTGACTATCAGGAGATACAAAGAACCTTATAAACCCCAATATTTTTTTAAGAACCCACTGATCTTGGAAGGCATTTTTCTGCAGTTTGGTTAACTTTGATTCATAGTAACGCAAGACCAAGTATATGCGCTATCCAAATGCTAAATGTCATAAGCTTGACCTTTACTTTCTTTCCTCTCTGAGATAAAAAACAATGATAATATTCTATACCAACATATTCTCATATTTAATGCCTGCTTTATCTTTCTTAATCCCAAATCAGTTTAGATAATCATGAATAAACTTTTGAGAGCTTTGTTTTAATCTAATGAAAATTTATTTAAATTAGCAGAAATTAAAATGGGCCCTATAGAAACACATTTTGAAATATTGGTAGAAACATGCTCTGCTTTTTAATTTTTTTGATCCCACTTCTCTTTTCTCTCTTTCCAATTCACAGAGCGTTCATTTCTTTCCTTTCTTTTCTTTTTTTCCTTGTTTTACTTTTGTTCTTTCCTCCTTTCTTTCTCTTTACCTTATAATAATTACAGTTATTTCTTACTACACTGCAGGTTTTTACTTCTGCAAATGCCCTCAAGGAAAAGATGCTGAGCTGGTGAATATGAACAGGGCACTGACGAAGAATTAATTATCTTTCATTTAAACCAATCACCGAAGAGATTTGAAAAAATGTAAATTCTACCTTCTCATTAATTTCTTGTCACACACACAAATTGTGTTGTATAACATGCAATGGCCTCATTCATGCTACTTTAAAATGAACTAATGAATATATATTTTAAATATATATTGCTTCAGGCTCCCAGCTCTAGGTGTCAACGGGCTTCTTTCCATTCAGTGTGTAAAATCTAATGCTGCACTCCGTGCTGTTTCTATTCTTAGATTCCTAGAGGCTGGGAGGAAGGTTAAAGGAAAGAATTTTAAAATAAATTTTTTAGCTTGGAGAGAAGAGCACTTTAGAATAAGCTTTATTCTGATGCTATGTTCTTCATAGATTTCTTTCTCATTTTTCCTCTAGTCCAAAAGTCATTCCAGAGTTGACCTGAAATCAAGCACCAAGCGAAAGGTATGGTTCTTTTATTTCCCTTCTGGACTTTTCCTTTATCAAATAATTATTTTGGTGGTTGCTCTGCCCTATCTTCACCTAAGACAGTGACTTGTATTTGAAAGGTTAGGATAGATCCAGAAACAGAATAAGTTTTGAGATTTTCATTTGCTTTGTTTTCACAATAACAAGCTGAAAGAGGAGCAAGAACCTTGAATTAAAACAATATGGGAGTGGTTCTTGAAACCCAGGGACAGAATCTGAGACTCTCCTTATGGCTTAAGAGAATTCTGAAAACAAGGTCATAAGACTGCACAAGAGGCCTTGCTTTTATTTTCTCTGCCCTTCCCACTGAAGAAATTTGTCACTGTCTGTTTGCATTTTTACCATATTTTGTTCTCTGAATATCTGCTGTGGAGAAGGACCTTCACCTATGGCCTTTGGTGAATGACTTAAAACACAAGCCCTGCTGGTCAGAAAGCACTGGTTTCAATTCTTGGCTCTCTCCCTATATTATGTGACTGTGGACATACCTGTGTAAAGATGGTCATATCACTAGCATAGTCTGTCTGGAGGTTAAATAAGACAATGTATGTGAAAAACTTATATGCCAGTGCCTGGGAGAAAATAAACACTTAAAAACATTTTTAAGTTATGTTTAATTAATAAAATACAAAACAATAGAAAATGCAAAATACAAAACTTCACCTTCGGACACTCATTTAAATTACCTTAATTCCTGGTGATACACAAGGCAGCCATGCACATGGGGTAATTCTTAGAGTTTAGGAAAGCTTATCCTCAATGCCAAGAGTTCAGTGTAGAGATTTGCACTGGGTAGAGCTCTTGCCAAACCCTTTGGCAATGGACACACATACCACATAAACTTTCTTGGTGTCAATTGTCAGAAAAAAAGACTACAAGAATGCAGACTGTCTGAGAAGTGCTGCTGCAGACGGGAAGAGGCAGTAGTGTGGTTGTGCGAGGTCCAGCCCCTGCACGCATCCTCCCTCTTTCTACTAAGGGAGCATCGTGGACTCTTCTGAGTCCATCAGAAGATAGACTCTGGCTTCAGCCTTACCCCGAATATTTAACAGATAGCAACAGTGGGCATAGATACAGAAAATGCTATGTTCCAGGTAAAATGGGGGGTGCCTTGCAATGGGGAACCTTTTGTGTGTGTGTGTGGTGTGTGTAAGACCTCCTTCTTCCCTTAGCAACCATTGTATGGAGCCCCCTACTGGCAGAAGTACCACGAAGCCAGCAGGCTAAAAAGAAAGGGGTTGGGCAGTCTTTCCCAGTCCAGAATGACAAAATGGGCCATAGAAAGGTGTGCTTAGAGCTGAGAGACAGCATTTTAGTAATTGGCTCAATATTACTACTAGCTACATGTTGCAGAGGAGGAAACCAAGACAGAGAGGTGTCAAGCTGTGGAGTTTTTGTATGGATGAAATAAGACCCTTTCTTGGCTAACTTCACACACGCTCAACATTTTTTCCTCTTTAGTTCTTTGTTGAAATTACTGGTGTGCTTTCTTCTCCTAACACACACTGAGGGATTAAGAACACCTGCACCAGAGGGTTGAGGAGCAGTGCTGTCATTGTAAGGTTGCCTTCTGTACCTGGAACAGAGGACTTGCCGTGCCAGTGATCGCTGTGCGGGCTGGGCTGGAGCCTGCTCCACAATCAACACGATGCTTCTCTGGTACAAATAACAGCCATCTACGCAAACACAAGTGTGTTTGCCAAGTCAGCCAGGAGGAAGAGAGTTCAGAATTTAAATGAGTCTGGCTCCAAGGTTCATTTAAGCATTTAAGCAAGTGATGCTAGACAAAAATAATTCTCTGAATCTTACTTTAACAGTCTGTGCAATGTTTGCACATGTGGATCTGATTTATTTCATTTACCAATGTAGTCTCTAGCTGCATTCATTTACCTATAAAAGCCTGGATTTATCTTTTTTATAGCTGAATAATATTCCATTGTGTAAAAATAACACATCTTTTTTTATCCATTCCTTAGTTGATAGGCATTTGCGTTGTTTCCAAGATTTAGCTATGACAGATTGTGCTCCTATGAACCTGGGTACACATATATCACTTTGGTGTGATGATTTCTGCTCTTTTGAAAAAATATCTAGGAGGGGAAGAGCTGGTAATCCGAATAACAAATCTGAAGATAGCATCATGTTATACAGCAACCACTGATAAATTCCTGTTATTTTGTTTAGTGAAATCTTATACCATTTCTAATGCATTTTTTCTATCACTATTTTGTATTCTTTAAAAAAGATCTGCAAAATGGAGATGATTTTTTTATCTGGTCGGCTTTGTCAAGATGGAATGAAACATGTGAGCATGATGTGTTTTTATTAAATATGACAGTTTTCTTAGTTTGAATATAGGAATTCTTTTTGTCTCAGCAGCTGATGTAGTTTCAAAAATAGTGCTTTTGCTTTGGAGTGATTCCTTTCCTGGTGTGTTGTTTACTTAGCTGATTGCTAGCACATTTTAAAGTTTTCTGAGTTGGAAAGTGAACAGTAAAGAGAAGTTAAAGCTGGAGCTCAGTCAGTGCAGGATTTATTGATTGTGTTTAAAGATCAGAATTTATCAAAGGCTGAATTAGAACACTGGGTTCTTCTTTTGAGCAGTGGAGAAATCACTGAGTTAACCTGTTCATTCTTCAACACAACAGCTGTCTATTGGCTGCCTTGTTTATTGTTCTAGACATTACTAGGCTCTGGGGAGGGACATGGACATTGATGTGGACTCTGCCCTCAAGACTGTTGGCTGTGATTCATTGTAGGAGTAGGATATAACAGCTTTGCTGCACCTCCTCTCCCTCTGCCCTGTCCTGGGAGGGGTGCTATGTGTACTCCTCATTACAAGAATGCAATGCTCCTGCAGGTGTAATAGCTTACTGAAGAGTCAACCTGTGTCCGGGAGGATTCATGTGCATAGGGAGAAGGCAGATGCCTTTCCTTGAGGAGGGTGGTGGACCCCAGGGCCTTGGAGCCCTATAGTAGCTGTGTCAGGATCAGGTACCTTTCCTCAACAAGATGGCCTATTTATTGTTTTATTCTGCCTCTAAATTTACCATCTTTTAGTTTAGAGGTGCTGATTGCCTCAGTAATTCTTGAAGAACTAAGGGAAGTGCTTTCTTTATAGACGTACCAGGACTAGAGCTTTAAACAGCAATAGGCCTTGGAGGTTATAGCCTGATGGTAGTGGGATCTGGGATCTCCCTGGTAGAACTGCAAAGTCAGAGTCGTGCTGCCAAGGTCATAGTAAGCCTTCTTGTTGTGCTAGTAAAAGTTAAAGAGATTATATTGTATTGAAAGGCAGCCTGTAGCACATGGAGACACCCTGGCTCAAGGAAATCAGAGGAAAATAAACCCATGGAGGAAAAAGACTGGGAAATGCATATTCTATTACTGCAAATAGAATGCCAGCAAGTGAGGCTGAGACAAATTGAAGACTCAAGGTTAATAGTAATGTGAATAGTAAAAGTAACGTAATCTATGTTCTGATTGTTTTGCAAATATTCAATGGCTTCACTGTTCCATTTCATTACATATATTTTAAGATTAAGCTTTATTTTTAGAGCAGAACCAAGGATTGAACTCAGGCCCTTATGCTTTCCAGGCAGGTGCTTATTTTCCTGAGCCATCTCCCCAGCCCGGTTATTTTTAGAGCAATTTTAGATTTATAGAAAAAGTGGGCAGGCAGTACGGAGATTGCCCATAGTTGCCCTACCTCTGTTTGCATAGCTTTCCTCACTGGGAACATCTCCACAGAGTGATACATTTGTTACTATGGGTCAGTAGCATTGTGACATCAATGTACAGAGTTACTCAATGTCCCTACGTTACATTGAAATTCTCCCTTGGCTTTGTACATTCTGTGGGGCTGATAACTAATGACCTATGTCCATCATGATAGTGTCATACAGATTGCTTTCACTATCATAAAAAATCCTGTACCATTTTATGTCTCTGCCCACCTCCATGTAACCACTGATCTATACTGTTTGCATGGTTTTGTCCGTTCCACAATGTCATATAGCTGGAATCACATAGCATGAAGTCATTTCAGGTTGACTTCTTTGATTCAGCAGGATACACTGAAGATTTATCCATGTCTTTTCATGTCTTGGCCACGCATATCTTTTTTAGAACTGAGTAATACTCTGTTCTTTGGGTGTTTCACAATTTATTTGTTCACTCATCTAATTTGAGTCACCTTGGTTATATTTTAGCAATTATGTACTACATTGTTCTGAACATTCATGTGTAGGTTTTCTGTAGGCATGAGTTTTCAATTCCTTTTAGAAATGCTAAGAAGTGTGACTACTGGGTTATATAGTAAGAAGGAATTTAATTTTGTTGGAAAATAGTGAGCTGTCTTCCTAAGAGGTTGTAGCATACAGCATCTTCTCTCCTCCAGCAATAAAAGAACTCCTCTGGCTCCACATTCTCACTAGGATGTGAGTTTGCCAAAGTTCTGGATTTTATCCAGCATAATAAGGTGCTCAGTGGTGTCCTATTGTTATTTTAATTTGCCTTTCCCTGATAATGTGTGATTTGGAATATCCTTTTTATATCCTTAAATGCCATCATTGCATCTTTTCTTTTGGTTGAGGGTATACAAAAGCTTTTGCCTGTTTTCAACCTGGCTAGTCTCTTCTACTTGAGTTTTAAGTGTTTTTATATATTTTGGATAAAGTCTTTCATCAGCTATATTTTGCAAATATTTTCTCCCAGTCTGTGTCCTGCCTTTCCAGTTTGTGACACTGCTTTTTGCAGAACAGATATTTACTTATTTAGAGACAGTGTCTCACCATGTTGTCCAGGTTGGTTACAAATTCCTGGACTCAAATTCCTGCCTCAGCCTACCAGGTGGTGGGGACTACAAGCTTGTGCAATTAGGCCCATCTAAAATTTTTAATTGTAATGAAATCCAGCTTATTAATTCCTTCATGTCTCAAGCTTTTGTTTTTGTCCCCCACGTTATCATGAAGAAAATTAATTTACCAAATCTTATAGTTAAGACTGTTTAAAATATTGTCATTCTCCCACCCAAGCATTTCTGAGTTTAGTGATCCTGAGCTTGTGATAGCCTTTCTTCTAGAAAAAACACCTTTCAGATCAGATAAATGAATTCACAGTTACACTTGAATTAGATGACTTTAAGTCTAATCTCTTCAAAGGCTATTTGCATTTCAATAGGTGGCAGAAGCTAATAAAATTGAGTTGTAGGGGTGGAATTTCTGGCATTCGCAAGCAAAATACGATTTTTTGTTGGTAGAAAGATCTTATCCTCACTCCTAAAATTACATTGTTTACCTGTAAGGTCAGTTCAGAAGGAGATATTAATGGGCCACGTGGCAGTTTACCATGCTCATGGCTGTGGAGAAGCTGTCCTTCAGTGTGGGGCCCTGAGACTGACACTGACATGTCACGTTCAGCCATGATTGTCTCTTCCTGCCCCCTTACTCCCCATCAACCTAGCTTATAAGGACAATGCCTATCTTTCCACCCAGTGTGGGTCTGCAGCAAACAGAGATTGTGCTTTGCAGATACTTGTACCTTTCCCCTACTAACTTTACTCTTGTACCTTCGACCTGGGAGCTTCTTGAAAGTTGGTAACACATTTGTAAAAGAGCCCATGTCCTTGCTCAGCAACCAAGACAACCATGCCATGGCCAGGATGATGGCGATTCAAGTCACAGGTTCTCAGAGAAGGAACTTTTAGTTCTTTCTTGCTGCTGACTTTAAATGGCTCTGGGACTACTGCAGAAAATGAATCTTAAAGCAAATGGAAGACCATTTACACAAAGGAGTTAAAAAAACAGCGCTTATTATGCTAGTTAGCTAGGGAACCCAGAGGTTCAAATCCATGATCTAGAGTCATAGTTGAATTTAGTTTAAATACAATTTACAAATGGGCAGTAGAACGCTGATAGCAAGTTTTTACATGATTGGGTACATGGATTGCTTGAATGAAATCATATGTTGTCAAGCAGATTTACTTACTTAAAAGGAATTGTTTATCATTAGATAGGACCATTGTCAGGAGGAGAAAAGGGGGTAAGAGTGGAGCAAGTAGGAACGGGACCCTGTCTGTCCCAAACATAGTCACTGAAGTAAGTTGTAAACAATATATATATTTCTAACTAAAAAAAACACAAACTAAATGTAGTCAAGTTGGCCTGTTGCTGAAAGAGGTAGACAGTCAAGGCCAACTGAATTTAGGAAGGTAGTTCCATGAGAAGCAGCAGGAGCCGTGGTCACAGGCCTCTAACTGACTCCTAACTTTTGTTATAGTGTGCCTGCAAGTCTGTCGTTCTATAAGTGTGCCCTTGAAGTGCATTTCCTGTAGCGCTCCCATTTTCTGATTCTATCCAGGTGCTCTATCAGCAGTGCTGTTGTGCCCTTTCCTGCCCCCAGTAGATTCCCCTCACTCTGACAGCCATGACCTCCCAACTTGTGGAACAGAACACTTGTGATCAGTGACCTTACACTGATGCTCGATGGTCACCAAGCACCCATAGTTAATATTCGCATTCATCTGGGTGTTGTACATTGTGTGGGTTTTGATAAATGTACAATGATACAAATCCATTGGCTACTGTGGTACTGTATGAGTTTCACTGCCCCCAAATCCTCTGTACTCTGCCTGTTTATCTCCCCTTCCCTCAATGCTTGGCCACTACTGATCTTTGCTGTTTCTGTCATTGTGTCTTTTCCTGAATGTTGCATACTATAGTTGGGATCATACAGTTATTCCATAGCTTTTTCAGATTGGCTTCTTCCACAGTAATATGCATTTCAGTTTCTTTCATGTCATTTTATGGCTTCATAGGTCATTTTTTTAGGTTTCAGTACTTACTTTTGAAAAATTCTAAGAGATTCTAATCAGCATCTGTAATTATACATGTTTATGGGTTGTGATGTGACATTTCAATACGTGCATGTATAATCTGTATCATGATCAAATCAGGGTAGTCTGTTGTATCAGACATTTATCATTTCTTGTTTTAGGGGCAAAATGTGGGTTCACATTTGCTTTCTAGGGCTTTTTAGTGGCCGAACTGCCCAGGGCTGGGTTGCTCAGGGGCTTCTCAAGGCCATGGAGGAGGTGGTTGCTCTCAAGCTGGTCTGATGCCTCAGGAGCCTGGGTAGAGGCGAGCACAGCCTGGGCTGGGTGCAGGGATGCAGTAGCCTGGCAGCCACTATGTGGGCTCAAGCCTGGGAGTGCTGAGGAGCCTCCAGTGAGGACACTGTAGCTGTCCTGGCACTGGAGGAGATGGCTGGGCACCTCCTGCTTACCCTTTTCACCAAGTGAAATCCCCCTTGTTCCTTGTGGACCTCAAAAATGGGACAGTAGATGCTGTGTGGTGAGTTCCCTCTTTATTAGGGCATTCAGGCTCTCTGTCTTTCAGTGTCTCTGCCATATCCTCACCAAGTTCCAGTGCTCAGCTGCAAACACTCCACGGATCTGGAGGGAATCAGCCATCTTGCTCATGTTGCCCCTGCTTCATTTCTGTTCTGTATAATATTCCATTGTCTGGAGGCAGCACAATTTTTGAATTCATTCACCTACTGAAGGACACATCTCGATTGCTCCCAGTTTTGGGAACATGAACACCCATGTGCAAGTTTTTTAGTAGACCCAAGTTTTCAACCCGTTCGTATAAACACCAAAGAGCACACTGCCAGGTCAGTTTTTCTTTATCACTTTCTTCCACAAATGACTCACTGCCCATTCCAACTGTTGTGTTTCCCTCCAAGTGCTTGCCTGGTTTTTGACCATATATTTCCTGCAGTAAGCCTCTAGAGCCTCCAAGAGTGGCCTACGACTCCCTTGGAGGCTGTTAAGGAAAGAGCAAACTGCTGTGTAACAGTAGTACAGAGAAGTTTCAAATGCTGCAGCTATATTTGGACATTCAAGAAGTAGAAACCAGAGGATGTGCTTATAGCACTCAAGAGTTACATTTCTATCTCCTCATGCAGTGCCGGACAGCATCAGAAAGGGTGGTTTGGGCCTTTTATAACTGTGAGAGCCTGAAGACGGAATCTACTTTAAGGGAAATTAAAAGTCAGTGCTTTCAGGTAGTGACAATTCTCCTTGAAGGTTTTAACAGGTGAATGAAAGGGAATCAGACTCCCTAGAGCACAGCCCATATTAACTTTAGTCCACGTTATCTTCCCAAGGCCTGGGAAAGGTACCCAGTGGCCTCCTGAAAGGTGCTGCCTGAATAAAAAGTGACAAAAAAGGAAGATGAATTTAAAAGATATGAAAATCATCTGTACAGACTCAAAACAATAAGATTCTAGGAGAGACTATATTATTACTCTACAGAAAAAAGCTGAATTGACATTCTTAAATTATGGTTAGTTAAAAAATACGATTTTATTTTTCTAGATAGAGGAAAATTTTTGAGACAAGCATTATTCAAAATTGCAAAGGACAGACATGTCAGACATGCTGACATTAATGTTTATAGTCATCTCTTCTCTGAAATTCAGTGGTCAAAAGACCCAGAAGGACAAAGTAGGCATTTCAACGATGTAAGTCAGACTCTGTTGCTGCAAGCTCCACGAGACTGCTGTTCAGTGCTTCTGGTCTTCTTGAGCTTGTACTATGTTAGGTGGAGTTTGGGAAAGATGAGTCTCCGGCTAAGGCTTTGGGAGGAATAGTATATTTTTCAATTTTATTTTGAAATGACAGTAACTATGCATTCATAAGATACAATATATCATGACGTTTTAATGACACTGGTTATGTGGGGATTGGAATAATTCAGTTTTCCTCTTGTCCCTTTGCTTTCCCTTGCTTTAGTGTGGAGTACTAAGTCCTAGCAAAGCTTGTCCTTCTGTATCTCATACCCCGTGGCTCCAATCAAGGGTTTCCTTCATTTGCACCTTTCCTCCCTAAATTGAGACACCCCAATTTAGAATGCACATCCAAACTCACCTTAGACCTAGAGGAGTGCCTCAGGACTGCTGCAGGACAGTAGTTTTAGAAGCACCTTTCATCAGCGTGGGTGTAAGGGAGGGCAATGGGGTGTAGGCATGATCATGTTACATTATGTGCATTGAGCATTCCCAAAATGTGAACCCACCTCCAGGGGGAGGATGAGGTGAGAGTGGTGATGGTGAAGGAAACGACTAAACATTGTCATGTGCATGTACAGATCTTCCAGAATGAAATCTGGTAATCTGTATATGCAACAATAAAAATGCACTAATAAAAAGTTGGGAAGCTCAAGTTAGCATGTATTATGTCAGCAATGTAAATAAATAGCAGACATGCTCTCCTGAGTCCAAGGGAGGTGAGGCTGTGCAGCATTCACCTTGTCTTTCTGGAACAAAGGAAGGGTCATAATTTCTCAGGCTTCAGCTCAGTTTGTTCAGTATTAAACATGGTCACCACCCAGTTCCTCTGTGGTCCTCTGAGTCCCAGGGGCTTCTCCTGGCTGGTCCTCTAATGTGCCATCCGAGGCTGTGAGTTGAACCTGGTGGCTTGGACTGATGACCACTCTGAGAGAACCCAGGAGCTTGAACCTAATGGAAGATGGAACTATACAGATGAGGCTTTGCTGGGAAATTCACATAGGATCTCCAAAGCAGCCCACATGCAGGGAAACATTTTGTCTTTTCTTTGCTCTTTTTTTTTTTATGTGGTACTGGGGATTGAACTCACGACCTTACACTTGCCAGGTAAGCACTTATTCTACTGAGCTATCTCCCTTGCCCCTTTTGTCTTAATTGAAGCAAAGGTTAACTGAGAAATTCAGGGCCCAGCACATCAGAGAAGGGGCTCTGGGTGCCCTCTTCCAGACTATGATGAAATCAGAAAGATGATTCTGTGTCCAGTTTTCACCAAGTGGCTTTTTATTTTAGGTTAACTAAAACAAAGAAAATGTTTTAGTACACATAATTTAAATCTTCCTGCCTCAGAAATACTGAAGCTAGGATTTCAGTAGGAAAGAATGAAAATGCACCTGACCCCCTCTTTCTTATAACAAAGACTATTCCGAATTCAAACTCATTCTATTTTGTCTCTTGAGTGGTTTTTAAAAATATTGAACCAATATTTTAAAATATAATTGCTTTCATGTAAATACCTGGATTTCTTGTTTGTCCTGGAAGTCAGGAGCATCTGGAAATCAGCACTGACTTAAAAATGACAATCATTAGCCATGGCTGGAGATCTCTGCCCCCCTAAACTAGTAAAGCTACCCCCAGTTCATGCAGCCCTCATCTTTGTCCATTTACTTCCTATTGTTCATCATGTCTTTTGGCACTTTCAGGGGCCTGAGTGACATTTGGAGTTTTGATCTTTACTCTGTGGAATGTCACCTACCTTTTCCTTGAGTTCCAAGTCTTATGTAGATGTCTTAGCTGACATCAACCCCAGACTATCCTGCAAGTACACTGTGTAGCAAATTCATTAATCAGGATTCATATTGTCTTTGAGACATGTTTGGCTTAAAATACTAATTTATTTCAGCAAATATTCTTGGCTTAAATTTATTTTATTCTAATGTATTGTGATGTAATTATCATTGTAAACAATAATCAAGTTCCTGCAGTTCCTATAAAGCCCTAGGTTTACAGAACGACAGTTTAGCATTTTGATTAAGCCAATAAAATCGTTTTCCTTTAAAATCAAATTAAGAACAAAGGTCTCTGCAGGAGTATGCTAACTTCCTATGTAATAGCATAACTGAAGTCCAGATGTTATTTTAATCATAAATCTTTCAAAACGAAGATATTCTTCAAGTCAATAACCCAAGCACAAAACAACGAAGATGGGGATAAAACAGAGGGGAAAAATAAGTCCACAAAATGAAGAAGGATAAAGAACAGCTTGGATGTTGCGAATGATGAGCTTCTCAGAGGCCCGGCCTGCCTGGGGCAGCACAGTCTTGTTCCACCAGGTGTCCAAGCTCTGGCAATTGAGGCTGCACAGAAAGGGTGTGCCAAAGAGCTGCTAACCACTGTAAGTAATGTGTTAGTACTTTACTATTTCTCACCCTTTTCTCCACTTAAGAATCAAGGGAATGTAGGCTTAAGGATTTTGATAACTTGCCCAAGGTGACAGCGAATGATAGACGAAGGCAGGACCCAGGCAATTTGAGACCAGAATCTACCCTTCTGGGGTGTCTCAGCCTACAGTGCGAGTGCCATGCTCTGTGGATGAGGCTGTAACAGGTAGTGTCTGTTGGGTCATAGATGGATTCATGATCTAGAACAGCCATCTAAAGACTGGCTTGGGGAAGCTGAATTACTTAGTGGGGGACAAAACCTTTTTTTTTTTTTTTTTACATTAGTACTTTTGTTCCAAGCCAATATCAGAGAAAAGGGAGGTTGGGGAGTGGGGACAAGAGCCAGGAGGAAAGGAGGAGAGAGATCAGTACCTCATTTACTTTTCTCTTGTTGGTAGGACGAAATACCCAGCACTCAAAATGAAGGCAGAAGAAGTTCATTTAGCTCACGATAACTGGAGGTTTCAGGCCATAGTCAAGGCAGAGGGGCACACGGCAGGGGGCAGCAGTTCATGGCAGCAGAAAACAACAAAGAGAAAAGAGTGGAGCTGCAGCTGCAGCAGTGCTCCAGCCTCTCTCCCTTCTTACACTGTAATGCAGATTACCCACCCCAGGGTGGGAATAGCACAGCCATAAGCCCACCATTGCATCAAGAATTAATCACAGACTCTAGAAGCTGCCCTTTGACTGCATGAGCTTTGGGGGACAACTAGACAACTAGACACAGATCATAACAATCAGGAAAGTACACACACACTGGGAGAAAGGAGTTCAAGGACGAGGCGCCCAAGGCAATAAACGAGAACGTGCTGCAGGTGGAGGCAGAGCAGTGAAGCTGAGACTGTTTCATCATGAAGTCTGAGCTCAGACAGTGAACAAGGGGTGCCCTGCCCCTGCAAGGCATAGCTCAGCACTGGAGCACACCTAAGGCCACTTGAGCCTGCTTTTCTGCCTTTCTTGCTGTGTTGTCTTGTCTTTTATTAAATGTTCAAACATTTTTTTAAATTTAAGTGTACTGTCAATGTGGAGTCCACTTTACAGGCAGCCTGAACTGTGTACCACGGCTGGCCATGGATGCTCCACCACCTCTCTCCAGGCTGGTTATCCTGTCCTCCTGTCTTTCCATGCCTCACTTTCCTGGCCATCCTGCTTCCTCTAGCCACCACTGCACTTTCATGTAGAAGCTTTCATCAGCAGAGCTGTGTCCTTCCTTGAGCAGTGCTTCATGAAATTATAAAGAACGCAGTTGTCTGCAGGACTCCTCGGCTGACTCTCCAAGTGCCTCATTAACTGCCTATTTCTCTGGCCTGCAGAATTGGAAGCAGACGGCAGGGATCTGGGAGGGTTGGCTGGGCAGCACAGGGGCTGAGCTGGAGAGCATGCCCAGGCAGGAGGGAAGTGCGGCTCAGCTAGCAGCGTGCTGCAGGCGCTCTGCACAAGTTGTCGGTGTATGGCCTTGGGATGGCTCGCCTTCCATTTTAGAGTTGCAGTTATAATTATAGCTATAACTACATATATATAATTTTCTAGTACCACTCAGCTCACTCACTAAAAATAGTTATCTGTGTTGTCCACACTCTTTCAGGTACAACTCCTTTGAAAATAAGTATTTAATACTTCACAACAATGATCCATTTTTTAACGGATTATGTGGATAATATAACCTATGCATGCAAAAATTTAAAAACTTTAACTATAAAATAAAATTAAAATCAAAAGTAAATGATATAGATGTAAATGACAGGAAGGATTATCCTGGAAAAATATAAGGCAATCATATATTTTTATCTTTTTGGTTTTTTTGATAGTAGTCAGAAAGAATTATCAAGAATAGGACTGTGAATAATGCAGTCTGATATCAGTGTTTTATATTAGTCACTTTAAAACCAGGAACTGTGTTATAGTCTGTGATGTGATTTCTCAAAACAGCGATTGTGGTTAGCTCAGTGATGGTGCCTTCAAAAATGACCATGTCCCAATCCCTGGCACCTGCAGGTATGCTCCTTTAGCAAAATGTGATCATGTGAAGGGTCTTGAGATAAGGAGATGACTGCCGGACAGTCCCTATGGGTCCAATGTAATCCCAATGAGCTTTGTGAAAACAGACACAAATATCAGCTAGAGGAGCTGTTCCAAGAGGAACATGGGGCCATATGCCAGAGCTGCTCACAGCCTCAAGAAGATGAAAAGAATAAAAAAAGGGAATGCTCCCAACCCCCCAGAAGGAACATAGCCCTGACAACTCAATTTAGATGTCTGACCAATTTAAATTATAAAGTGATAAAACCTTGTGTTGTTCTATTAGGATTGTGGTTATTTCTTAAGGTAGCAAAAAAGAAACTAATACATATGCTGATCAACATTTAGAAAATTCCAAACTGTCAAAGTACAATATTTATAAAATTCATAGGAGAGTTTTTTTCCTGGTAAACTCACTGTGTAGTTAAGAATGTGTAAAAATTCTTTGGGCTTATCTGGAAAAGGGAGGTAGATTCTAAACTCAAACAATGATAGTTCTCATTGTGCATCTCTAGGCCTCTTTTCCCATGCCCCTACCCTCCATCCTCTCTATTATCCACTGCAATATTTGACTCATGTTTTATGAGGAGCCTTCTGCCTCTCCCTCTTGCTTTGAGGTCTCATTCGGCTAACAGCATGTGGCTTTGCTTTTCCTTGTTAGTGCTTATGCAAATAGAGTTCCCTCCCTAAAGCTTCCAGCTTTTTAAACTCTTGCCTAAGGAACGTGTTGTTCCTTCCACCTACAGTGACCACCACCTTCCAGTGCCTGGCTTTGACTCATGCTTCATGGTTCTTCAAAACTCATCCCAAGTGTCATCCCTGTGCAGCAGCCTCCTCAAAGTCCACTCTCATGGGGAGGTCTTTTGGGTTTTTGTGGCCTCAAACTTGCTCACCTTTTATCTTCTACCTGTTTTGTTGGTTCTATTTCAGACAGTGTGCTTAGCACCTTAGATATATTTTGTCATTTATATTGTGTACTGGCCCTATGGGGAAGTTACATTTATCTCCATCTAACAGAGGGTAAGCTGAGAGTCAAAGAATAAATATTTAAATTCTATAGATTATAAAAATCATGGCCAAGGAGATGGCTCAGTGGAATAAGGGATTCCGTGGCAAGCACAAGAGCCTGAGTTCAATCCTTGGTTCTGCCCCCAAAAAAAGGTGGGGCATTAGATTATAAAATTCAAAATGAGTCTTGTTCTTAGAATGCTTGGTGTTTACAAAAGTTTTAGTTTGAAAGGATTATAAATGAAAAAGAAGAAAAAGAAGAATAAAAGTAGACTTCTTTCTACTCATTAGTGGTCATTATGTTTGTATGTACATAGACTTTCCAGCGATACCCAATACTTTTCAGCATGTCTGCCTTTGGGGTGGGTGCACTGTTCACTTTATGCATTTATATTGTGTGAACTTCTTAAATTGTTAATTTGTGGGATCAAACTTGTTTGGCATTTCTGCAAATTTTTTTTAATAAAAAGCTTTAGTGGCACTATAAATCCTTTTCTAGACCAATTCATTGCTTCTCTGTTTTTGTGTATAATTTTGCATTCGCTCACACATTGATTTGTTCCATGCTCAACATGAGCATTGCTGTGAATCAGATCTGTTCCAGGCCCTAGATATGGCACTGATTAAGAAGGATGAGGGTCTTCTTTGTGGAGTTCACATTCTAATGAGGAATGCACTCAGCACTACATCACATAGCTATAGAAGAGAAGAAAAGAAAGGCAAGGCAATAGAAAGGGGTAGGGTGTTCTTCATTACCCAGTAGGCCCTCTCTGGTGCTATTATATAGACAGAATCTGAATGAAAGAGAGGAAGCCAGATGGCCATTGGTGTGTTCCAGAATGTAATTTCCAATTGTTATGTAATAATTTGGGTTTTATTTGAAATTCAAATTATATCCAAGATACTTTTTGTACATGTATTAGGGGCTTGATTGATGGAAACAGGAGCTGGTTATCACCTCGATGATTTCTTTTTTTTTTTTTAATGTCTTTTAGAGACAGGGTCTCACTATGCAGTTCAGGCTGTCCTTCAGCTCATTTTGTAGCTCAAGCTGGTCTTGAACTCACAACAATCCTCCTGCCTCAGCCTCCCAAGTGCTGGGATTACAGGCATGCACTACCATGCCCGGCTCACCTTGATGATTTCTGAGAAATCGTCATAAGTAAAAACATCAAATAGTAGAACAGTTTTGAATTATGCTACATTGTAGGACATAGACTCCAGGGCTTGGGAGATTTTCTTACATCTTCTGCAAGTAGAAGTCCAATTTTGCTAGATTTGAACATGCTTTGGACTGAAGTCTTCTGCAAGTAGAAGTCTAATTTTGCTAGATTTGAACATGCTTTGGACTGAAGTAAGATGGTGAGGAAGAAAAAAAAAAGAAAGACATTCCTTCATGTAACTTTAGTGCTGATCCCTGCAGGGATCTCCTTTTCCCGAGCAGCCCTTCATAGATACCACACTTGACCTTAGCCAAAAGGCCAAGAAGAGAGTCTGTGAAATATAATTCTCACTGGGGTTAGGAAATGATTGCCTGCCCAGGATATGGGTTTACTTCTGGTCCCAAGAAATGATGGCTTTCCTTGATTGTGCATCCCTGTGTCACTGAAAATTGGGTGGCAGAGGCACTGTTTTCCTGTTTCTCTTTCATGTCACTTACCTGTGCTGTGACCAATTGAAATTTTTGATCCTGACTTATATTCCAGATCAAGACTGGCCACTCAGCACCATGTTACTTAGCCTCTTTCAGGTTCTCAAGAAATAATTTTTATAGAATATAAATATGCTAATTAATGTTTGTGCTAGTGGGATTAATTGGCATTGTTTATATTTTCTGTCTTTTCTGTTTTCTACAATTCATAGCAGAGTTTGGAATTATACTACAGTTTCTGACAATATTACCTGTGAAATAAAAATGCTAAAAGTTATAATTTTTAAAAATTATTGGATTTATTACACTAATGAATGTCAGTTGGTTTGCACAATGGACTTTCTTATGCTAAATTTAATTTTTTGCTTCAAAGATTTATGTCTGGATGCAACTTTTTCTTTTATTTTAATGAGGAGTATCATTACAGGCATTAATTATAGTGCCTAGTGTTCACACTATGATTTTCAACTAAAAAAGTAAAAACATTTTTAGATCCAGTAACCCATAAATGAACATGCCACAGAATATAGGCAGTAGTTATTTACATATTAGAGAAAAGCTTAAAATTTAGATGACTAAAAATAACCAACAGCAACACAGAACTGGACACATCGTTCTTCTCCCTGATAAGAAATATGCATTTTCTCAAAACTGCCCAGACTACTCTTAAAGCTGGCTATTACAATGCCTGTGAGGTTTTCTGAAATTCGTGCAAGTGCTTCTATGAACTTGAGAGGGAAGGAAGACTTCCTCTGTGGTTTTGATTTATAATTTTATTAGCTGCAAAATCAAAGGCTGAATCCCCCCTTGTCTGGATCTCTGACGTTGGGATGCCAGGCAATGATATTTATATTGCTTCTCAGATGGGGATCTTGGTTTCTGAAGATCTTCATTCTAGCTGTACTGTGTCAGTGTGTGACTCTGGATCCTGTTTGTCACAGTGCTTCTCAGCCTCATCTTATCTCCCTGGGACAGTGGAGACAGAGCCTGGCAGATGGGTTGGACCCCAAGCTTCTTCTTGTGAGTTGGTTTCTAGGAGGACTTAACCAAGGGGAGGAGCTGGTGGAAGTGAGGCCACCACCTTCCGCTAGGTTAGTGCAATATCCCCCTTTAACCCTCTATCCTAGAGGTGGCTGGTTGTAGCTGTCAGTTGTTGCTAATCTCTGATCAGCCTCAGTGTCCTGCTTGGCAATGAGCGGCTCTTCCACGGACTATGCCACCCATTCAATGTTGTTAGTCTCTGTTTTTGTTAATAAGGTGGTTTCTGAGGCCCTGCTTAACCCTGGACTGCCATAGAATCATATCCCAAGGTTGCTGTCTGCCATCAGAAGAAACCATTCAGAGAAGTTTTGGAAATTTAAAGTTTATAAAATGTATCCCATTTTGGTTCTCAAAAGAAGAGAATAATATGGGAAAACAAAGGAAACAATAACTGTATCATTTCCTAGGTAGGTATTTCTGAACTGATGAGCTATTTTATATTCTTCTATAAAGTGAGACATGTTAATTACATGGACCTATGAATTTCTTTATTGTATACTTTGGATTTGTAACATTTCATGATTAGCAAATGATATAATTAATAAAAAGTGATGCCACCAAAATATATTAATTGATACATTTAAAAGTTTGTACATGGCAGCATAATACCTTTGAGGCAGGCATACTTATATTGCCAATATTGGTTCATATGATATTTTATGTGAAGTTTACATGGTTTTTCTCCTGGATCAGTTATCGGCATAAGTAAGAGATTTAAGCGTTTTTCTGTGGCTTGCTCTAATAGAATGCCACTGTATAAATTATGAGGAATAATTTGGCAGACAGTCCTGGGGGCTGGGAAGTTGGAGAGCACAGTGCTCTTACTTATTGAAGAGTCCATGCTTGCCCCAATATGGTAGAAAAGCCCAGGGGTGACAGAACATCGGGGCAAGCTCAGCCTTTCATCAGGTGCCCACTCTTGTGATCACTAACCCACTCCTTTATAATGGCATCAGTCTATTCCTGTGGGAAGTACCCTTATGATTTAGTTACTTTTGGGTGGTCCTACTCTTTAGTACCATAAAGGGAAATCTTGCCATGGATGCCAAAGTGGTCTAATAAAGTTGGAGCCACTCTGTTTGAAGCACTGAGTGTAGAGAGGCAAGCAGATGTCTGATGGGGCATGTCTAGGGAGCTGAGTATTTATTTGTTCTTTTTATTTACCAGGTTTAAAAATGAAAATATACCTGTCTTATGTATGTAATTTACACATACAATAGCAATTGCTCCCCTTCACCCAGCCTTACTACCCACAAGTCAACACAGTACGAAGCTGTCTGCCTCCCTCTTCGTTCGCAAGCACATCGTCACACACACTCACAGCCCCAGGTGTCTCTAAGCGACCGCAAACACTGGGAAGGTCTTTATGGCAGAGGATCATATGAACCGTCAATGAAACTTCCCTCCTCTAGCTCCATTTCCTGTTGCCAAAGCAGGAAAGAAATATCAGCATTTGTTTGCAACTATCTGCCATATGAGCCTAAGATTTTCTGCAGTGATATTTATTTTAATTGTGCCATCATTAATTAGGATCAATTATAAACTCTAAGGGCTGTAATAAATAAACAAATGCAGGGAGCTAGCTAGCAATTTGCAGTGTATTATGCCTAATGTGAAATTAGAAAGCATTCTCCTGAGAATTTCTCAGAAAGTTAGGAGGCTAAATCAGAGGCTCCCAGTCCCTTTTTGCCTAGTGTGTCTAAAGGACAGGGTGTTCTCTCTTGGGGACCTGAGGCTCAGGACTCCATGTTCCCAACATGGGCATATTAGCATCTGAATTAGTGGAGGAAGGGAGGTGATTTGAAAAAATAAAAACCCCACAGGCGAGTTTAGCAGAGCCCTCCCTCCACTGCCCCTGCTCTGCACTCTTTCCTCTCCTGACTTTTCCTGTCCACTGTGCTCCAGCGCACTGAGGTCACAGTTTAGAGACTCAATTAAAAGGGGCAATAGCTCACTTCAAAACAATAATGAATGCTCAAGCCCCACGGAGCTAAATGTTGGACAACTTCCCTTCCCCACTTCTACTTCTAAGACTCGTGTTAAATTTCCAGGATTAACATGAGACTGAAATGATCTGAAATAAAGGGACTTGGCATATAGACAGGCGACAGCATCTGACAGCTTCCCTGCCACTAGTTCACACACGGTACTTCCACCTCTCAACCTCAGCCCCGCGAGGTCGAGATTCAGCATGCTCTTCTTTCTCTTCTACACTTCCTATAACTGCTTCCAAAATATATTTGTCTAAACGCTTTGGGTTTATTGATCAGAACAGTAGTAAAATGACAATACCCAACATTCACCGGGCACATATCAACATTTTTGTTTCATACACATTGGTTGAAATTCTGTATGATTGAATCTCCTGAACAAAATGAATTTTGTTTAAACAAATAACAAATTCATGGCTGAATTCCAGTATAGGAAGAAAGTTTTGATTTTTTCCCAGTGTATTTTAGAATCATTTAAGTGGTATAGTAATAAACAGATCACTATATTGTAATTTTAGCGATTATTTTTGTCTACTTAAATAATTTTTATTTTCATGCTAGGGCATATGTATATTTAAAATAAAAAATACTATCAGGAACATTTTTTTAAAGAAAATAATATCCATCAGTGTAAATCTATTCTCTGATGATAAAGAATTTCTTACAATACTTTTCTTACTTTATGACTTCCTGTTTTTTGAAGTCAGAACTTTCAGTGCCGTACCCTGTCTTCTCACTTCCCATATCCTTTCAACATAGTTATTTCATAATTTTTGGTTAAATCCATATCTATGGTTTTTTTGTTTGTACTGGTAGATATCGACTTTTGCTGAGCCAGCTATTAAGCTATGATTATATTGGCTTTGTTTTATAGCATTTTGTTTTTCCTGGAATTAATAACTGCCACATTCATTTTTTTTAAAATCTGTTGTGTAGTCTTTGAATCTCTGGCCAACTCTATCAATACTTTTTGAAAGTTCTGTGAAATGTCTTTTAAAATTTTCTCATCATCAAACCCACCAAATTATCTATGGCATCCATCTCCTCTTCAATAAGTCTTCCGCACTCCTAGTTAACCCCTGATAGGTTGCTTTCTGGGCCTGCAACAGACTGGTCTATGACTATTTCACCTCCTATTTTGAGTCCAGAGTTTCATATTATTTTCTTTTGTATTTATTTATTTATTCATCCTTCTATAGCTTCTTGTAAAGTGATAGGAGTTACATTTTCTGAGACTTTGTACATTTTATTGTGATCTTTATGCTTAGTTGAATTTTTGATTAAATCAAGAACTCCTGCCTGTGAATAATTTTCTCGCAGACTACACTAGCTTCTATCTTGCCATGATGCTTTTTTATTTGAAAGAGAATTTAGAAAACAACAAAAATGATCGACTTTCAAAACAAGGTCATAGGAAATTAACAATGATTGCTAGTGGCTGCTTTTCTTATTCCAGATCCTTCTCTGATGTCTTCTTTTCTCTTTCTGAAAGCCTGTCAGATCTGTTTATCTCTGATACTCTCATCGGTTGTTTTATTCATTCATTTTGCTTTGCCTTTTAAGCAAGAAATTAACATCTTTTAGCTTAGTAAATTTCCTTGATTTCTTCCTTTGGAAATTTCTTCATCAATGATTTCTCTGTTCTTTCTTTTTGGCACTAGATCCTACTGGTTGGATCAATCCTGAGACTTTCTTAAGATTTCTGTCCTATTTTCTCTCTCTTTGCTGTTTTGTTCTACTTTCTGGATAAATGCCTTGACCTAATCTTCTTGTACTTTTACCATTTCCTATTTTTAAATGTTAGCAGTATTTTTAACCTCTAAAAGAATTTCCTTGGTTTAAAAGAAGATTTTACTGATGTAATTAAAAGTAATCACTCTTAAACTAGGCCTGAGAGTAACAATGCCTTCTTTGCAGGTGAAAAGCAGACATGTGACATGAGTGTGTCACAATCCAAAGCTTGTTGGGAGGAAATTTCCAGAGTTCTGACATGAACTGGAGTAACTAAACGTTTCTTTCTGTGTTATATCTGATTTTCTTTTTTTTTTTTTTTTTTCACTTTTTTTTTCTTTTTTTTTGGTAGAGCCAGGAATTGAACTCAAGCCCTTGCACTTGCTAGGGAAGCACTTATTCCACTGAGCTGTCTCCCTGGTCCCTATATCTGATTTTCTGAGTTCCTATTTTCTCAATTTTTTTTCTATTTGTCTCATTTTATTTTTTTAAATTTATTTTATTGTATTGAAGTACAAATACCAATGAGACAGTTTCAAGAGAAATTGACAGGACAGAGTTGATAAATAATGCACTGCAAACTGTTTTCATAATGTTTTGGTATCATACAAGGTACATACATGATATTATACTTATAGACATTATTATAGCAGATGTCTCTTCTCAGTAAACTAAGAGAGTGTAGCTCTCTTAATATTTTTAAACTGTATTTTTAAACCTGAATTATATCACAGATTCAATAATTAATACTTTCTACCTTGTTATTTTTCTAGCAGTTGTCTATAGTACTAGAAGCCAACGTAATATCTTGTCCAACCACTACTAATGCAAATCTTGCTTTTCGTAGAATTATGCAGAAGCATGGTATATTTATCCTAACAGTTCTGTTTATACACAGACATCATGATTCTTCTTTTCTATCACCGCCCCCCTTTTCTTTT